>CM033651.1:10861336-10903135 GCA_019512145.1 Engystomops pustulosus
GATTTGGGGGCTGCATATATATATATTGGGGGTCCATGGGAGGGGGCTGCATATAAATATATTGGGCGAGAGGGGGCTGCATATAAGAATTTGGGGTCAGTGGTGAGGCCTGCATAAATTATTCGGGTTCATGAATGGGGCTGCTATAATGCATTGGGGTTAGGGTGGCTGAATTAATGTTTGGGGGGTCAGATGGGGCTGCATAAATGTATTGGGGGTCAGGAGGGGGGCTGCAATATAATGTATTGGGGGTCCAGTGCGGGGTCTGCATATACTAATTGGGGGTCAGTAGGGGGCTTTTCATATATATATTGGGGGGGTCAGGAGGGCTGCATATAATATTGGGGTCGGAGGGGCGCAATATAATGTATTGGGGGTTCATGGGGGTGGCTGCCTAATATATTGGGGGTCAGGATGGGGCTGCATATAATGTATTAGGGGTCAGGATGGTGCCGCATACAAGGTATTGGGGGCAGGAGGTGGGCTGCATATAATGTGTTGGGGGTCAGGATGGGGCTATATATATGAATGGGGGCTGCATATAATATGTTGGGGGTCGGATGGGGCTGCATATAATATATTGGTGGTCAGGATGGGGGCCTGCATATAATGGTTTGGGGGTCAGGATTGGGCTGCATATAATGTATTGGGGGTCAGGATGGGGCTGCATATAATGTATTGGGGGTCAGGATGGGGCTGCATATAATATATTGGGGGTCAGGGGGTGGGCTGCATATAATATATTGGGGGTCAGATGGGGGGGGCCCCCCCCCCCCCCCCCTTCATTAATGTATTGGGGTCAGTGACGGGGCTGCTATTATGTATTGGGGGTCAGGGTGGCTGCATATATATATTGGGGGTAGGATGGGGCTGCATATAATATATTGGGGGTCAGTATAGGGCTTGCATATATGTATTAGGTTCAGGTGGGGGGTGCCGCATAAAGGTTTGGGGTCAGGAGGGGGCTGCATATAATGTGTTGGGGGTCAGGATGGGGCTATATATAATGAATGGGGGCTGCATATAATGTTTTGGGGGTCAGGATGGGGCTGCATATAATGTATTGGGGGGTCGGATGGGGGCTGGCACTATAAGGTATTGGGGGTCCGGAAGGGGGCTCATATAATGTATTGGGGGTCAGAGGGGGGATGCCTATAATAATATTGGTGCTCCGGAGGGGGCTGCCGTATAATGTTTGGGGGGTCTGATGGGGTGCATATAATAGTATTGGGGGTTCGGATTGGGGCTGCATATAATATATTGGGGTCGTGATTAGGGCTGCATAATGTTGGGGTCAGGAGTGGCTGCAAATATAATGTATTGGGGGTCAGGATGGGGGCTGCTATATGTATTGGGGGTCATGAGGGGCTGCATTCTGTATTGGGTTCAGGATGGGGCTGCATCATAATAATTGGGTGGGTCAGAATTGGGCTGCATAATCTATTGGGGGTCAGGATGGGGCTGCATAAATGTATGTTGGGGGTCAGGATGTGGCTGCATAGATGTATTGGGTGTCCAGTAATGGGGCTGCATATATATAATTGGGGGTCAGAATGGGCTGCATATAAGGATCTTGGGGGTCAGGTATGGGGCTGCATATAACATATTGGGGGGTCTGATGGGGGCTCCATATAATATATTGGGGGTCAGATTGGGCTGGCATATAATGTTATTGGGGGGTAAGGATGGGGCTGCTTATAATGTATTGGGGGTCAGAAGGTGGCTGCATATAATATATTGGGGGTCAGGATGGGGCAGCATATTATATATTATATATTGGGGGTCAGGATGGGGCTGCATATAATATATTGGGTGTCTGTTGGGGCTGCATATAATGGATTGGGGGGTCAGGATGGGTGCTATCTATAATAAATGGGGGGCTGCTATAATGTAGTGGGGATCAGGGGGGGCTTCATATAATGAAATTGGGGGCTCATATAATTATTGGTGTCAGCAGGAGGGGGCTGCATATAATATATTGGGGGCGAGGAGGGGGCTGCCTATAATGAATTGGGGGTCAGGGTGCGGCTGCATAAAATATATTCGGGGTCAGGATGGGGCTGCATATAATTCATGGGGGTTAGGGGGGGCTGAATATAATGTATTGGGTGTCGGATGGGGCTATATTTATTGAATGAGGGCTGCAATAATGTATTGGGGGCTGCATATAATATATTGGGGGTCAGGGTGGGGCTGCATATAATATAGAGGGGGTCAGGATGGGCTGCATATATATTGGGGGCGAGGATGGATCTGCATATAATGTATTTTGGGTTTGTTGATGCTGCATATAATGTATTGGGGTCAGGATGGGGCTGCATATAAAATATTGGGGGCGAGGAGGGGTCTGCATATAATGTATTGGGGTTCGGATGATGCTGCTTATAATGAAATTGGGGGCTGCATATAATATATTGGGGGCTGCATATATATATTGGGGGTCCAGGATGGTGTCGTGCATATGTTATATTGGGGGGTCATGATGGGCTGCTTATAATATATTGGGGGGGGGGTCCCCCAAAAGGAAAAATTTATTGGGGGCTGGCTTAAATGTATTGAGGGTCACGGATGGTGCTGCATATAATATATTGGGTGTCAGGATGCTGGGCTTGCATATAATGTCTTGGGGGGTCAGGATGGGGCTGCCTTAATGTATTGGGGGTCAGGATGGGGCTGCATATAATATCTTGGGGGTCAGGATGGGGCTGCATATAATCTGTTTGGGGGTCAGGATGGGGCTGCATATAATATATTGGGGGTCAGGATGGGGCTGCATATAATTTATTGGGGGTCAGGATGGGGCTTCCTATAATGTATTGGGGGTCAGGATGGGGCTGCGTATAATATATTGGGGGTCAGGATGGGGCTGCATATAATATATTGGGGGTCAGGATGGGTGCATATAATATAATTGGGGGTCAGGATGGGGCTGCATATAATTATTGGTGGGTTCCGATGGGGCTGCATATAATGTATTGGGGTCCGGATTGGGCTGCATATCATATATTGTGCGGCGAGGAGGGGGACTGCTTATAATTTATTGGGGGTGAGGAGGGGGCTGCATATAATGTATTGGGGGTCAGAAGGTGGCTGCATATAATATATTGGGGTGGTCAGGATGGGGCTGCATATAATGTATTGGGGGTCAGGATGGGGCTATATATAATGAATGGGGGCTGCATATAATGTATTGGGGCTGCATATAATATATTGGGGGTCATGATGGGGCGCCATAATGTATTTGGGGTCAAGGGGGGGCTTGCATAATAAGAATTTGGGGCTGCATATAATATATTGGGGGCAGGATGGGGTCTGGTATAATGTATTGGGGTCAGAGGGTGCCTGGCATATAATGAATTGGGGGCTGCATATAATATATTGGGGGTCAGGATGGGGCTGCATATAATGTATTGGGGGTCAGGGGGGGCTGCATATAATGAATTGGGGGCTGCATCGAAGACTATTGGGGTGAGGAGGGGCTGCATATAATGTTATTGGTGGGGTCAGAATGGGGCTGCATATAAATGTATTGGTGTCAGGATGGGCTCATATAATATTTGGGGGGTCAGGATGGGGCTAGCATATAATGTATTGGGGTCAGTATGGGGCTGCATATAATGTAATTTTGGGGTCAGGAGGGGGGCTGCAGTTAATGTATTGGGGGTCAGGAGGGGGCTTCATATATGTATTGGGGGTCAGGATTGGTGCTGCATATAATGTATTGGGGGGTCAGGATGGGGCTGCATATAATTTATGGGGTTCCATGGATGGGGCTGCATATAATGTATTGGGGGTCAGGATGGTCATGGCCTGCATTTATATATTGGGTGTCAGGATGGGGCTGCATATAATGTATTGGGGGGCAGGAGTTGCTGCAGATTAATCTTGGGGGGTCAGCGATGGGGCGCCATATAATGTATTGGGGGTCTATGGGGCTGTCATATATGTATTGGGGGGTCAGGATGGGGCTGCATAAATATAGAGGGGGTCAGGATGGGCTGCATCATACTATATTGGGGCTTCAGGACATGGGGCTCTCGCATTATAATATATGGGGGTCAGGAATGGGGCTGCTATAATTTATTGGGGGTCAGTTCATGGTGCTGCATATAATATATTGGGGGTCAGGATGGGCTGCATATCATTATTGGGGGTCAGTGATGGGCCGCATATAATATATTCGGGGGGTCAGGAGGCTGGGGCTGCATATAAGTTATTACAGGGGGGTCATGATGGGGCTCGTGCATATAAGGTATTGGGGGTCCGGGGCTTCAGTATAAGAATTTGGGGGCTGCATCATAATATATTGGGGGGTCAGGAGGGGGCTGCATAACAATATCTTTGCTGGGTCAGGATTGGGCTGCATTAATGTATTGGGGGTCAGAGGGGGGCTTCATAAGTGGGGGGTTGTAATTGGGGTTTCAGGATTGCGGCTGCTATACTGTTTATTGGGGTCAGGATGGGGCTGCTTATATTGTATTGGGGGTCCAGGAGGGGCTGCGCATATAATGTATTGGGGGTCAAGAAGGGGGCTGCAATATAATGGTTTGGGGGTTCAGATGCAGGGCTGCATATATGTATTGGGGGTCCAAGATGGGGCTGCATAGAATGTATTTCGGGGTCGGAGGAGGGGGCTTGCATATAATGTATTGGGGGTCAGGTAGGGGCGCATATATGTATTGGGGGTCAGGATGGGGTCTAGCCCTACAATATAATTGGGGGGTCCAGGAGGGGGCTGCATATAATTATTGCGGGGTGTCAGGATGGTGCTGCATATAAGGTATTGGGGGTCAGGAGGAGGGGGCTGCATATAATGTATGTTAGGGCTGTTCGCCTATGGGTCTCGCATAGTAATGGTTATTGGGGTCAGGATGGTGGCTGCATTAATATAATTGTGGGTCAGGAGTGGGCTGCATATACATGTATTGGGCGGTCAGGATGGGGCTCCATACTTTATATCAGTTGGGGTCAGGATGGGCTGCATATACTTTTATTGGGTTTCAAAGGATGGGCTGCATATTATATACTTGGTGTCAGGATGTGGCTGCATATAATGTATTGTGTGGTCAGGATGGGGCTGCATATATGTAATTGGGGGTCAGGATGGGGTCTGCATATCAATACGAGAGACAGGCGGGTCAGAGATGGGGCCTGACATAGCACATCTCTTGGGGAGTCAGTGATGGGGCTGTGCATATAATATATTGGGGGGTCAGGATGGGTGGCTTTCTTTCTATAATGTATTGGGGGTCAGGATGGGGCCTTGCAATATAATATTTGGGGGTCCAGGAGGGCTGCTATATATATTGGGGCTGGCAGGGTCTGAGATGGGGCCTGCTATAATATACAGTGGGGGTCCCTAGGATGGGGGCTTGCAATATAATGTATTTGTGGTCTGGGGTCAGGATTGGCCTGCAATATAATGTAATTGGGGTTCAGGATGGGGCTGCATATAATTTTATTGGGGTCAGGACGGGGCACTTAGAATTATTGGGGGGCAAAGGTGGCTGCATATAATATTTGGGGGTCAGGGATGGGGCTGCATCTAATGTATTTGGGTTCATGATGGTTGCTGCAGATAATGTTATTGGGGGTCAGATGGGGTTTGCTTTATAATGTATGTGGTCAGGATGGGGCTGCCTATAAATATCTGGGGGTCAGGTATGTGGCTTGCATATGAATTTATTGTGCGGTCCGAGGAGTGGAGGTTAGCTATAACTGTTTGTAGGGGCGTTCCCGGATGGGGTCTGCATATAAGTTTATTTGGGGTCAGGATGGGGCTGCATATAATAATCGGGTGTCAGGATGGGCTGCATATAATTAGTGGGGGTCAGGGGGGGCTGCATATAAAATTGGGGGTTGCATATATACAGCATTGGGCGGGGGTCAGGATTGGGCTGCATATAATGTAATTGGGGGTCAGGATGGCCTATATTTATTGAATGAGGCTGCAAATACACTGTATTGGGGCTGCAATATATATATTGGGGTCAGGATGTGGCTAGCATATATATATGGGGGTCCGAGGAGGAGTCTGCATATAATGTCTTATCTGGGGTTTGGTTTGTATGCTGCATATATGTTTGGGGGTCAGGATGGGGCTGCATATAAAATATTGGGGGCGAGGAAGGGGTCTGCATTATTTTATATGTCATAGGGAAAAATATAAAATAAACAAAAATCCCAATGAATTGCATGTCTTTATATAGAATTGGGGGCTGCATCTGAATTATAGTGGGGGTCGGCATATATATATGGTGAGGTCAGGATGGGGCTTCATATAAGATACTTGGGGTCAGGATGGTGTAGCTATTCACTTACCTATGTGTGATAATTTCTGGCGTCGGGCCCAAGGTAGGCGTGACATGGCCACGACTAACTCACTCTAAACAATTTAAATTAATTGGTGACGGTGTTGCCATGAATGTCAGGGATCGTGCATCTCTTAACACTAGCTTATGGGGGGACATGATTGTGGTAATGCTGCATATAAGTGTGTTGGGGTGTCAGGATGGGGCGCATATAATGTATTGGGGGTCAGACTGGGGTTGCATATACTGTATTGGGGAGTCGGAATGGGGCTGCGGGTAGTAATTGTAGGGGTCTCACGGATGGGGCTGCTGTATAATGAATGGGGTCAGATGGGGCTAGCTTATAAGGTATTATTGGGGTCATGATGGGGGGCTGCATTAATTTATTGGGGTCAGATGGGGGCTAGCATAGAATATACTTGGGGTCAGGATTACGTGTCTGCATATAAATGTATTGGGGATGAGGAGGAGGGCTGCATATAATGTATTGGGGGCAGGGTGTGGGCTGCATATAATGTTTTGTGGTCAGGAATTGGGGCTGCCTATATGAGTATTGGGGTCAGGATGGGGCTGCATATAATGTCTTGGGGTCAGGATGGTGCTGCATATAATGTAAGTTGGGGGTCGGGATGAGGGGCTGTGTCATAAATGGTATCTCAGCTGGGGGTCAGGATGGGGGGCTGCAATATACATTTATTGAATTTTGGGGTCAGGATTGGGCTGCATATAATTTATCTGGGGGTCAGGATGGGGCTGCTTATAAAGGTATTGTGGTCCGATCGGAGGGCTGCATATATTACTTGTTGTTTATGTAAATCAACAATTAAACTAACATCAAGGGGACTAGTCCGTGGGGTATGATCCAGACGTATGTCGTGGGCTGTGGCAACACTACAGTATATGTATATAATTGATTGTAAAAATCTGATTCGCAGCGGGGTCGTGATTGCCCCCGGTCGCCGATCCCTTAGTCAATGTTTTGGTAAGTTTGGTTGGGGTAACACAATGCACAGGCTGGCTGTTGCGCATGTGTTCTCGTGTCCTCAAGATACGGTACCGTGGAAGATGGGTCTCTTGCATCCATCGTACAGGCACACCTAAGAAATTTTCTCTTGTTTAGTGGAAAGAAGTTAATCAGTTAGCCTCCTTTCATGTTGTCGTAGTGGGCGGTAACACGTGCCGGTGCGGGCTTTGAGGTGCCTCCTTCACTTAAAACAATTGAACTCGGTAGGAAAGGCGGCAGATATGACGAGTGGGTCACGGTACGGTGACATCCGGTGGGGTCCTAGAAACTGTTACATAACAATATGTCATAGGAATCAAGTTCCTGCGGGGTGCTGTTATCGTTATTGGATATTTACCTTTTAAAACCAAAGTTATTAAATATTGACGGGCTGTAATATACATCTTACTACGTGAGGACTCATAGCGTCATGCATGGGACGTTTACTTGGAACATATGTCTAAAGGTGGTGGGATTGTAATCCAAATGACTCATTCTGGGGACGAATTCCAGCATTCAGGGGGGGACTTGCATATTCTGAATTAGCTGGGGCGCATATAATACACGGGGGAGGGGGCGGGTATATTGTCGGGTCCGGACTGGGGCTGCTCTAGAACTGTATCATGCCCAGGACTGGGTCAGGGGTCGGCTGCACTTGCCTTAAAAGTGAACTCACGCATGGTGGCTGCTGCCTAGAACGAAAAAATAAAATATTGGGGTTCTGGCACTGGTGGGGCGCGAGCTGGCGCTGCATTAATGCATTGGGTGGGGGCAGAGGAAAGGGGGCTCTGCAATACTCAATGTCTATTGGGGTCCAGGGTGGTGGCTGCCTAGTGAATTATGGCGGGCAGGAATGGGGCCTATGCTAATAATATAACTTGGAGGGGATCAGGATGGGCTGCATAATAATATATTGGGGGTCATGATGGGGCTGCTATAATATATTAAAGGGGTCGGATGGGGCGGCATATTAAATATTGTGGCGAGGAGGGGTCTGCATATAAATGTATTGTGTGGTTCGATGATGCTTCCTTATAAAAATTATATCTGGGGCAGGATAGGCATTGCTTATCATTAATTGGGGACTGAAGCACTATAATAATATTGGTGGGCTGCATATTATAAGTGATGGATCAGGATGGTGCTGCATATAGATTTATTGGGGGTCAGGATGGGGCTGCATTATAATTCATATATGTGGGGTCATGTGATTGGGCTAGCTATATGTTATTAGGGGTCAGGATGGGGGCTTTCTAATATCATTACTTTGTGGTCAGTAGTGGGGAATGCCAGTATACATAAAATTGTCGGGGGTCAGATGGGGCTTTCTATAATGTTTTCCGGTGTCATGAATTGGGCTGCATATAATATCATTTGGTGGTCAGCACAGATGGGGCTTGCATTTTCTAAATGTGTCTGGGGTCAGGATGGGGCTATACATAATATATATTATAAATATTGGATTGGTGGTCATGATGGGGGCTGCATATAATGAATGGGGGGTCAGAAGGAGGGGGCTGCATATAATGAATGGTGGGTCAGGAGGGGCTGCATATAAGTATTGGGGGGTCCGGAGGGGCTGCATATAATACTATTGGCAGGTGGGGCTCATAATATAGGTCAGTATGGGGGCGGCTATTATATATATATCTTGGGGGTCAGGCTGGGGGCTGCAATATTATATATTTTGTTGGGGTCAGATTTGTGGGCTGCATATACAATATGTAAGTGGGGTTCAGAATGGGAGCGTCCTTAGAAGAATTGTCAAGCTATGCTGCATAATATTTATAATGATCTGTGGTCAGGATGGGGGCTGCATATATGTTATTGGGGCAGGTGGGGTCTGCATATAATATATTTGGGGGGGTCAGGATAGGATGTGCGCTGCGTGTTCATTAAATTATATTGGTGCGTCAGGTATTGGTGGGCTGGCAATTAGAAGTGTATTGAGTTGCGCAGGAGTCGGCGCGCTGCATATTTAATTGGCCCATTGGGGGTGATGGGGTCTGCGGGGGCATATAGATGGGGGGTATTGGGGGGGGGGTCAGGGATGTGGTGATGGATATGTGGGGGCGGATGGGGCTGGCTAATATATTAATATATTGGGGGTCGGATGGGGCTCGCGATTATTAAATGTACTTGGGGGGTCAGGCGTGGGGCTGCATATAATGTACTCTGCGTGGGCGGATGGGTCGCTAGATATTGGGGTGTTGGGCGCTGCATATAATGTATTGTGGGGTGCAGGACTTGGGGTTGTCATGCTAAATTATTGGGGGTCAGAGATGGGTGCTTATAATGTTATTGGGGTTCAGTATGGGGGGCTGCGCACTCTTTGGTAGTCTGCATATAATTATTGGGGGGTCAGTATCGGGGTTCTATAGTTTATTGGGGTGTCAGGATGGGCACTGCATATATAACTATATTTGGGGTCAGTTGGAGCATAATCAGAGTTATTGGGGGGGTCAGGACTGGCCATATCATATATGATTGGGGGTGGTGGCTTAAAGGAATGGGGGCTGCAAAATGCTGGCCATATAGCTTAGATTGCCAATATGTTGGTTCAGGGGGGCTGCATATAATGAATTGGGGCTGCATATAATATATTGGGGGTCCGGATGTGGGTCTGCATATACATATAGGAGGGGGTCCAGAGGGGCTGATATAATAGTTGGGGGTGAGGAGGGGGCTGCATATAATGTATTAGGGGTTCGTGATGATTCTGCATTAATTTTGGGGGTCACGGATGGGGCTGCATATAATATATTACGGAATCAGATGGGCGCATACATATAATGTATTGGGGGTCAGGAGGGTGCGTGCTATAATTTTTGGGGTCTAGATGGGCTGCATATATATATTGGGGGTCAGGAGGGGCTTCGGGGCTAGCATATAATGTTTTGGAGGGTTCAGGATGGGGCTGCATATAATATATTGGGGGTCAGATGGGGCTCGCATATAATGTATTGGGGCTTCAGGATGTGGCTTCATATCTATATTTGGGGTCATGATGGGCTGGCATATAATATATTGGGGGTGCAGTCATGGGGCGTTATATTCGTATTGGGTGGTCAGGATTGGTCTTGCATCATAATGGTTACTGGGTCAGGATGGTCACTTGCATATAATATAGTTGTAGGGTCCGGATGGGGCCTGGTACTATAATTATTGGGGTCAGGAGGTGGCTGCACTATTATTATATTATATATTGGGGTCGGATGGGGCTGCAATATATATGTCAGAGACGTTAGTATGGGGCATCCGAGGGTAGGTCTGTCATTATAATATTTTGGGTGGGCGATGAGTGGGGCTGAGTAAATTATTTGGGGGTGTGTCATGGGGGTGATTATATATGGGGGGTCTGAGCCATATATATATTGTTCATGATGTTGCATAATGGGGGTCAGGATGGGGCTGCATATATATATGGGGGTTCAGGATGGGCTGCATATAAGTCAGAATTGGATGGTCAAGATTGGGACTGGCTGCATATAATATTCATTTGGGTTGGTCATGATATGGGGGCTGCATATAAGATATGGGGGTCAGGATGGGGCTGCTATAAATGTATTTGGGGTCAGGAGGGGCTGCATATAATCCTATTTGGGTGTCAGGATGGGTGCTTGCATATACAATATTGGGGGTCAGGGATGGGGCTGCATATAATGCATTGGGAGCTCGAGGAGGGTCTGCATTAGATTAATTGGGTAGGATGAGGCTTGCATATAATATATTGGGGGTGGCGTAGTCAGGGGTGCATTACGTGAGGCGAGGCTGCTTATATTATTCAGTCAGGGTGCCTTCCGATTAATTTGGGGCCAAGAGGGCTTCGGCACTTAGTGGCTCACCGTATAGGTCCAGCCCCAGCGGCCCTCGCCAAGGCCCTGAAAACCTGGACCCGGCCCTGGAGTTCAGAGTTGATATGACATCCCCCTAAAAAAGTTGGAGTCTTTCAATCTAATGCGGACTGCACCTCTACTAAAAAGGAAGTTTTGGTTTGTAAACAGAATCCATGTTCCACGTTTACAATACACAGCGACCCTCTGGTTTATAATGCTGAGGGTTTTTGACTCAGTCACCTTGGATTCCTTCCTTTGAAGAGTGATGGGAAATAGTATTAACACTCTTTTCCTGCTGCTATTCACACTCCTTTGAATTTAACACATTTTAACTTGTCCAGTTTGTTATTATCCAAATTCTTAAAACATTTTTGATAATTCTGTTACAGACTAAGGGGGGCTTTTGTTTTTTCCATTACACACAGGCCGGTGGCGCACGGGCATAGTCTGGGCAGTCCAGGGGCACAGAGCTGCTGGGGTCACATAGGCTGTAGGGTATGAGCTCCCACGATCAGTATAGAGGATGGTGAGGGGTGGATGTTGTTGGGACTCAAACTAGAGAATATTTAGGGACCTGAGACTGTTTTAGTGATTCAAATGTGAATCTGCCATGTGAGTTCTTACTGCAAAGTAGGGTCCCACCGAGGCTCCTGGTCCACCGAGTGGCGCCGACGAAAACTGGAGGCGACCCTGGTCCGCCATCTGCTTCCTACGTCACATACCATGGATCTGATTTCTATCCATATAAATAGAGGCATTCGAGTGTCCTTACAAAAGGAAAACTAACCTCTCAAGAGTGCGGTGGGCGGTTTGACCTCTGACCTCCTAAAAATTGTGCTTTAAAAACCAAAACAATAAGGAACCCAGCGACTATCGGTAACTTGTATCAATCAACATAAATTCCTACATGCCGCATCTGCCATGGTGAGATAAAAATCTGCCTCGGGTCGGCCATGATTGCGGACCTCCTTTATAGAGCTGCATTTTGCCCGCTCCTGCATTGTGGGCAGATTCGAGGCACCCTTCGGTCGTAATCGCCCACATTTTATAAAAACAAGTGCAATTTTTACATTGGAGCGTACCGACCGCTTTCCGGCTGCGTGTCGTCGCTCCTACAGGCTCGTGCCGGCGTGATTGCACAGGGGGGGTGGGTATATGCAAACCCTTTGTCACGCTAGGGCCGCCGGCTGCCAGAAGAGCCGCGGGAGATGGAGCCCACTCGCTGTGGAGCCCCTCTGCCGCGATGGTAAGTATAAGTTTTTAATTTTTTTATTGTCCAATTAATTAATTAAAAGTGATCCATATATATTAGGGGCGATTAACTTCTGTGAACGGGGGGTGCCGAGAAGGCTGTTTATTTTATATGGGGGGGCTGTATAGATTTATGGGGGACATTTTCTGTTATTCTGGGGACTGTATATATTGATACTCTGGGGGGCAGATTGCTGTTTATTCTGGAAGGTGTATATAATTTATATGGGGCGACCATATTCTGTGTCTGTTATTCTTGGTGGCTGTATCATTTATACAGTGGGGCGTAGTTATCAATGTTTATTCTTGGGGGGACTGTTATTTTATATGGGGAAGGAGGGACGGAGAGATAGTACCCGTTTGACTGGACGGGCTCGTACGGGATCAATTTGTATGTGGGCAAATCTCCTTGGCATTCTAGTTATTCTGTGGGGGGGGGGCTGTCATATTTTATACTGGGGGGGGCCACTATTCTTTTATTCTAGGGGGCTATATATATTTATATGAGGGACCATACTCTGTTTTATTCTCGGGGGGCATATAATATTTATTGGGGGACCATATTCTGGTTATTCTGCTGGGGACTGATATATTTATAATGCGGGGACCAGAATTTCTGTTTATTCTCGGGGTTCCTGCTTATCTTACACTTTCTTGTCTCTATACGGGGGGGTCCGTATTCTTATTTATTCTGGGGGGCTGTATATATGTGTATATATGGTGGGGCCAAGATTCTGTTTAGGCATGGGCGGGGCATGTATATATTTATATGGGACCTACTCTGTTTATATCAGTGGGGGCTTATATATTTATATGGGGGCCAGTATTCTTTTATTCTAGGGGGCGTATACTATTTTAGGGGGACCAATACCTCTGTATCTCTGGGGGCTGTATATATTCTGTTATCTAGTGGCTGGATACTGTTTATCATGGGCTAATGGGGGGGGCCTATAAAAATAAATTATATATATATTAATTAATCGGGTACAACTCTATTAATTACACATTAACATATTGAATATTTTCGCCCTCAGCAGCAAATATGCTATAATCGGCCCTTACTGGCCATATGTCAAGTCTGGACATCTACCCGACCATGCACGTCAACATCACAACCCAAGTTTCACGGTCATCCCCTGACCTGAGACATTAACCTTCTGAGACCTTAAACAAAGCATAAGTAAACATTTGTTGGCAACTTATTCATTGTTACAAAAGGACAAGTACTGGGAATGTCTCGAAGCATCAGCAAGGCCGGTAAATGACTAATACCGACCGCGTTTTCTGTTACCAGGTTACTTTGGAGAGTAAATCATCATTTCGTACTCCTGGCCGATCGATTTGGAAACATTCTTAGATCAATTTCTCCATTAGTTATCCCATTGGGAATCAACTGTAAAGCAGGTGACACAGCCAAACCTTTGAATATCCTCCAAGAGATCGGCCCCACGACTGACCTGGACATGGACTCACCGCGTGACTCTAACATGAATGGTTCAATGATGCCATAATGTTATCTTTATGGTCATGGCTTCAACTAATTGGTTCACGTTGTTGACTAAACTCAAAGAAGCCCCTACAGTTTTTCGCCTCTACCAACAAAAACCCGCTGTACAGGAATCTAGACTTCAATTCAATGAGGCGCAAGGCATCACCTTTTTCAAGCGACTCGTCATAAGGACCAGTGGCTCATCGAAGCAAAGACCAAATACCAAATCCCACCAGTTTTACTACTCCAAGGAGGTTGGAATTAATACTCCAGACCGTCCCTGCTTTAAGACACCCGATTTACAAGAATACCCCAGTTACAAACAGACCTCTGGATGTTTGGATATTACTGTACTTATGCTACTATAAGAGTTTATAACATAAGGAATACGACTTACCGCCCGGAGCTGAAATGCTCGTCTTCGAGTATTAAGGTCTCGAACGGCTCGTTGTTCGGACCAGTATTTCCCCCTGCTCGGATCGAGCATTTAATTAAAACACAGTAAAGAACAATGACAGAATAGAAATAAAACAGTTGACACATGTGAACACAGCGATCCTTTACAGTGAAAACACATTGAGAATATGATTACAATGTTCGCACATCTGCTTACTTGTCGAATATACCGCGGACGTGCAACAAATAGGACAATATATGTTGAAGAACAATGATAGTTGAAGCACACAGTGCAGGAATCACGTGAGGACACGGACTGGGAACAGCACAGAATCGAGCACAACTGAGACGTCGGGACGCCAGAACGAGACATCGGGAGCCAATAACCGGACCAGAATCGGGACAGAGCATCAGGACCTGAACGGAGACAATCGGGCGCTAGAACGGAACGTCGGGGAGCCAGACATCAGACACCTGGGAGCCGCGAGACATACGGGGACAGGACAAAATCCGGGGAGCCAGACATAGACATCGGGGACTCTGACATATACATCGGGGGAAGAACGGCAGGACAAACACGGGGACCGCAACTAGCACGGCAGACGAGCCCGGGGAGCCAAGAAGCGACATTGACCGTGGAGCCCCAGAACGGAGACATTCGGGGAGCCACTAGAGCATCGGGAGAGGCTGGACAACGGGAGCCAGACATACTACTGGGAGTCAGGACATAGCTCGGGGAGTCGACAACGCACCGGGAAGACCAAACGAGACATCGGGGAGCGCAGGACATAGACATCGGGGTCCAGCACGGAGAGCATCGGGAGCCAGTACAAGACATCCATGGGGAGCCCAGAGGAGACATATCAGGGAGCCAGAAGGAGAGAATCGGGGAGGTCCAGGGACATAGCTTCGGGAGCCATTAGCAATAGACAACTCGGGGAGCCGACACGAGACATCGGAATCCAAGAACATAGACATTCGGGGAGCAGAACGGAGACATCGGGGAGCCAGAAGGGAGACATCGTTGACCAAGACATAGTTCGGGGAGCCAGACATAGACATCGGGTGCTAACGGCCCGGCACGCGAACGAGCAGAACACCCGGGGAGCCAGAACAAGACACCGGACCAGAACAGAAACTTGGTGGGGCCAGGACAGAGACATCGGGGCAGAAGATCAGGGCAGTAAGGCAGATGTGCCGACATCTGCAATCCTTCTTCACGTGTTTTTCACTGTGTTTTTTCACCAATGATCCTGTTGTTCACTGTTTTATCTGTTCTTCAACTGTTCTTCACATCTGCTAACGTTGTCGGGAGAATAATATACGCGCGTAACGTGAAGAATCGATTGTCAGATTTTTATGTATACATCTTATGAATAAAGACATTCTTTTTTTCATTAATAACACAATTTTATTCCGAACCATGGTCCCTTCTGATAAATGCGTCGAGTTTGCTCCCATTGACTTCAGGGCTCTTTATTCGAGACAGCACCGCGCATCAGGCACGAGCACCTCGAGCTTTTTGCTTGCTCATCTTATTATAAAAACAGTTATCATCAGGTGTCTGTATGAAGCTTTCTTGTTAGTGCCTTCTGTGACCCAACCCAACTTTTTCGGGAAATCCAATTGCAACAGAGACAAAAATTTTTGACTGTGAGTACACATTATAAAATATACCAGGTTCCGACTCAGACATCAGTTCAACTTAAGTACAAAACTTTTATCTTGTACTGCCTGTATATGAGAAGATATACATAGGGATTACTTTATCCAGTGGGAGGTAGTGAAGAGACCCCTCAGGGTTCCTGTTCTGGCAGGCTGGCCTGCGTAATAATCTGGATGGTGCTCTCTTAATTTTATGACCACCTTCCCAGGACTGGCTCGCCATAATGTTCCCTACGACGAAGACAAGAGCCCTCACTAACTGGAGACCTATAATATATCTGAGGACCTCAGGTCACATTGGACCGCACCAATTTGATTTAGAACATTATAAGGTGGATTTTTGAACAATAACTTTTGTAGGTACAATGTTAGGAACATTCGAGAAGGACCCTCTATTCGGTATGACTTCGATGGTAACCATAATTTTTCAGCACTATAAGGCGCACCATCTGATAAATGCCTGCACACACTCTGTTTCATATACTCTTGCCACTTCTGACTTAGAAGGGCGCACCTGATTATAGGATGAATGACCAGCAGGTGGCAGACCTGGCATCAGTCAAGGCAGCTGTTTTTGTCTGTCCTAAGGGGTCATAATATAAGTTGCACTGGACTATAAGTCCAAAAAATTACTTTTTGCTTTTGGCATGCTGATATCCGCTCTTATATGAGAGATGCCCAATCTTCTTACAGTTACTATACTTTGGGGCCGTGACTTTCGAATGTTAGCTCGTGTCCAGGATAGGTTATGGATTTGGGAGCTGAATGTCTGTACCAAAGTTAGGCACAACTGAAAGACAATAGATTGTGGACACTAGCATAATAATTCTACAATAAATCACACATCACTAAAGTATTTCTATATTATATTCTCTTTATTGGTTTGGCTTAATTTAATCAATCAGATGTAACTAATGAATACAAGAAAGTTTCTAATGTTGACGGCTGCATGCGCATCTTAGAGCACAGCATGTCAAATACACAGCCCCCATAGCACTACAGATTCCTGAATATGATTCGCTATTTCATATGTCCTGCTGCTACTAATAACACCATCACTTAAAGGTTGATTGTACCATTTTCAAGAGGCATACATAACAGTCCGACAACGCGAGCACAACCGTGTAAGGACACAACCCCAGCTGCACCTTGAAGACACTGCAAATCCGGGAATATTTTACATAACTGTCACAGCGTCCGGCTCGGATACGAACAACTTGCGTAGAACGTTGTTGTACCAACTCTCTCCAGGGCCAATATACAACAGTGACAAGTGCAGAGAGAACAACAGTGTGGACATCCACTTCCAGTTCCCATTGAGTACTGCAATCCTGACAATGCTCCAATTTCACAAATCCTGCTGCCTCCTAACAACCAACACTAAAGGTCTACTTACACACACTCTTCTCAATTCATAAAATAACACCAGAAACGGCACAACGTGTTAAGACATGCCCCCTGTGCACTTGGAGAAGCTGAAATCCCTGAATTAAAATCCATAATTTCACAGTCCTTGCGCTAACAACAACATAAAGGTATGATCAACATCTCTCGCAGTGACCATATATAACCAGTGTAAACAGAAAGCAAAACAGTGTAATGGACATCCCCAGTGCCCTGGAGAAGCTGCAATGCACAGTCCTGCTGCTACTAACACCCCCATAAAAGTATGATTAGACATCCCTTCTATCGACCACACACCTAACACTTGACCTGTATTCTGCATGGTTACAACCTGGCAACAATCTTCAGTGTGTGTGTGTACAGACAATAGGAAGTACTCGATATTATTTGCTCTCCCTCTCCAATGGAGATGGCTATAGTCAAAATCTGAACCAAGCCATGAAAACGGGCAATCTCCACAATAGGACTCGGGATAATAGATAATAATAATAAGATTCTGTAGCGCACACAGACGTACACAGCGTGCACAGAGCTTTCACATCATCCCTGTCCCATCATGGGAGCTCACATCAATCAGCGTATGTTTTGGGTAGTCGGGGAGGAAACTGGAGGGACCCAGAGACAACCCATACAACACACATGCAGAAGTGTTTGATTTATGAGAAGTGTTGGAATTTATGAATGTGGTTACTATAATACAGTCGTGGAAAAGTCAAATTGGAAAAGACCAAGCTACTTACCATATTCATCGACCTCAAAAGATCTGAACTAAGTTTCCAAACTGCTGGTGAGCTTGTATTGTTTAGGACAGCCGAGATCGGGGGTCAATCAGCTTAATTACTTGGAAGATAAGGAGAATGCTAGCATATAATATATTGGGGGTCAGGATGGGGCTGCATATAATGCATGGAGGACGAGGAGGGGGCTGCTTATAATTTATTGGGGGCGAGGAGGGGGCTGCATATAATGTATTGGGGGCGAAGAGGGGGCTGGGCTGTATATAATGTTCCATGCCGTTACGCGAGTTGACTGCAAAGGGGCCCACTGAGGCTCTGTCGCCCAAGGGCCCACTGAAACCTGGAGCCGGCCCTGGAGTTCAGAGTTGATATGACATCCTAAAAAATGGAGAGTTTCAATAAAATCGGACTCACCTCTACATAAAAAGGAAGTTTTGGTTTGTAAACAGAATCCATGTTCTCACGGTTAAAATACACGCGACCCATCTGGTTAGTAATGCTGATGGATTTTGACTCAGTCACTTGGATTCCTTTGAAGAGTGATGGGAACATAGTTGGGGGTCAGAAAACAAGTGCAGGAAGCTTGCAAAAGTTCATGTGATGGGTAGTAGACAGAAGAATTGAGGGGGGTCCAGGAGGTGGATCAAGGGATTGCGACGCCAGGGCAAAATATGAATGGAAATATATACTGATATGTGGTTTGGGTATGATAAGGGGGTGGGTCGTCAGCATGATGTTGGCTGCATATAATGGGGTGGGGGGCAGATGGGGCGGCCTATAATATATTAGATATTGGGGGGTCAGGAGATGGGGGGGCTGCATATAATGTATTGGGGGTCCAGAGGGGGGCTGCATATAATTATTGGCGGGTCAGGAGGGGGTGCATATATGTATTGTGGGGGTCCGGAGGGGCTGCATATAATCTATTGGGGGCAGGATTGGGGCTGCATTAATATATTGGTCAGTATGGGGGCGGCTATTATATATTATATCTTGGGGGGCAGGATGGGGGCTGCATATTATATATTGGTTGGGGTCAGATGGGGCTGCATATAAGGTATGGGGTTCAGATGGGGCCTGGCATATCATATATTTATAATATCTGGGGTCAGGATGGGGGCTGCATATATGTTATTGGGGCAGGATGGGGCTGCATATAATATATTTGGGGGGGTCAGGATGGGGCTGCATTAATATATTGGTGCGTCAGGATGGGGCTGTCATAGAAGGTATTGAGGCGAGGAGGGGGCTGCATATTAATTATGGGGGTCAGATGGTCTGTATATAATGTATGTTGGGGGTCGATGTGGCTGCATATAATATGTGGGGGTCAGGATGGGCTGCATATAATTTTATTGGGGGTCGGATGGGGCGCATATAAATGTATTGGGGGTCAGGAGTTTGGGGCGTGCATATATGTATGTGGGGGTCAGGATGGGTCTGCTATAGATATTGGGGGTCATAATGGTGCTGGGCTGCATATAATGTATTGGGGTCAGGAGGGGCTTTCATCTAATTTATTGGGGTCAGGATGGGGGTTGCTTATAAAATGTATTGGGGGTCAGTATGGGGCTGCACATATCATATATTGGGGGTCAGGATGGGGCTGCATATAATATATTTGGGGGGTCAGTATGGGGCCTCATATATATATTGGGGGTCAGGATGGGCTATATATAATGAATTGGGTGCTTGCAATCAGGTTATTGGGCGCATATAATATATTGGGGGTTAGGAATGGGGCTGCAAATATGTATTGGGGTTCAGGGGGGCTGCATATAATGAATTGGGGCTGCAATATAATATATTGGGGGTCGGATGGGCTGCATATCAATAGAGGGGGTCCAGAGGGGCTGATATAATATTGGGTGAGGAGGGGGCGCATATAATGTATTGGGGTTCTGATGATTCGCATTAAATTTATGGGGGGTCACGGATGGGGCTGCATATAATATATTATGGAATCATATGGGGCTGCATATAATGTATTGGGGGTCATGATGGTGCGTGCCTATAATATTTTGGGTCAGGATGGGGCTGCATATAATATATTGGGGTCAGGCTGGGGGCTGCATATAATGTAATTGGGGGTCAGATGGGGCTGCATATAATATATTGGGGGTCCATGATGGGGCTGCATATAATGTATTGGGCTTCAGGATTGGGCTTCATATCCTATATTTGGGGTCATGATTGTGCTGGCATATAATATTTGGGGGTCATCATGGGGCGATTAATTGTATTGGGTGGCAGGATTGGGGCATGCATGAATGTTACTGGGTCAGGAGGGTCCTGCATATAATATATTGAGGTCCGGATGGGGCTGAATATAATTATTGGGGTCAGGAGGTGGCTGCATATTTCTAATATTATATATTGGGGTCGGATGGGCTGCATATATATATTGGGTTCAGGAGGGGGCTGCATATAAGATATTGGGGCATGAGGGGGCTTCATATAATATATTGGTGGGTTCATGATGGGGCTGCAGTAAATATTTGGGGGGGCGGATGGGGGCTGCATTACTATATTGGGGGGGGTCATGATGGGGGCTCATATATATATTTGTGGTCATGATGGTCTTGCATATAATTGTTGGGGTCAGGATGGGGCTGCATATAGTTTGGGGTTCAGGATGGGGCTGCATATAATCATATTTGGGGTCAGGATTGGGTGGCCTGCATATAGAATATATTGGGTTGTCAGTATGGGGGCTGCATATAAGAAATGGGGGTCAGATGGGCTGCTATAATGTTTTGGTGGTCAGGAGGGGCTGCATATACTATATTGTTTGTCAGTGATGGGGCGTTCATAATAATATATTGGGGGTCAGGATGGGGCTGCATATAATGCCATGGAGCGAGGAGGGGCTGCTTAGAATTTAATTTGGGTGCGATGAGGGGCTGCATATAATGTATTGGGGGCGAAGAGGGGGCTGGCTGTATATAATGTTTCCATGCCGTTACGCGAGTTGAATGCAATGGGCCCACTGGGCTCCTGTCCGCCCAGGCCCACTGAAACCTGGAGCCCGGCCCGGAGTTTCAGAGTTGATATGACATCCCCCCCCTAAAAAATGGAGTTTCAATTAAATCGGACTCACCTCTACATAAAAAGGAAGTTTTGGTTTGTAAACAGAATCCATGGTTCTCCACTGTTCAATACACGCGAACCCATCATGGTTTAGTAATGGCTGATGGGTTTTTACTCAGTCACTTGGATTTTCCTTTGAAGAGTGATGGGAAATAGTATTAACCTCTTTTTCCTGCTGCTTCACCTCCATTTGATTTTACACTTTTAACTTCGTTGTCCAAATTCTTAAACATTTTTGATAATTCTTTACAGAACTAAGGGGCTTTTTTTTTTTCCATTACACACAGGGCCGTGCGCGCACGGGCATATCTGGGCAGGCCGGGGCACAGAGCTGCTGGGGCACATAAGGCTGTAGGTAAGGCATCCACAGGATATATATAGGATGTGAGGGGACTTTTTGGGATGATAAACTAGAGAATATTTTAGGGAACAGGAGACTGTTTTAGTTTCAGAATTTTTAATTCTGCCATGTGAGTTCACTGCAAAGGGTCCCACTGAGGCTCTGTCACCGAGGGGCCTACTGAAAACTGGAGGCGACCCTGGTAACCCATCTGCTTCCTAATGTCACATGACCATGGACTGATTTCTATCCATATAAAGTAGAGGCATTCAGTGTCTTAAAAGGAAAACTAACCTCTCAGATGCGGTGGGCAGGTTTGACCTTGACCTCTAAATTGTCTTTAAACAAAAACAATAAGGAACCAGCGACTATCGGTAACTTGTATCTAACATAAAATGCCCTACAGGGCCGCATCTGCCATGAGGGGAGATGAAAATCTCGCCTCGGGCGGCAGATTGCGGACCTCTTTAAGAGCGGCATTTTGCCGCTCCAATTTTGGCGATTCGGGCACCCGTCGGCCGAATCGCCCACATTTTTTAAGAAACAGGTGCAATTTACATGTGGAGCGATACGGCGCCTTTCCGGCTGCTGGCGTCGCTCCGTACAGTGCAGTGACACAGGCGGTGGTTGATGATGTCACAACGCCTTTGTCACTCAGTGGAGCCGCGGCTGCCAGAAGAGCCGCGGGGAGATGGGAGCCACGCGCTGTGGGAGCCCCCTGCCGCGAGGTAAGTATAAGTTTTATTATTTTTATTGTCCAATTGTTGGGGGTCAGAAAACAAGTGCAGGAAGCTTGCAAAAGTTCATGTGATGGGTAGTAGACAGAAGAATTGAGGGGGGTCCAGGAGGTGGATCAAGGGATTGCGACGCCAGGGCAAAATATGAATGGAAATATATACTGATATGTGGTTTGGGTATGATAAGGGGGTGGGTCGTCAGCATGATGTTGGCTGCATATAATGGGGTGGGGGGCAGATGGGGCGGCCTATAATATATTAGATATTGGGGGGTCAGGAGATGGGGGGGCTGCATATAATGTATTGGGGGTCCAGAGGGGGGCTGCATATAATTATTGGCGGGTCAGGAGGGGGTGCATATATGTATTGTGGGGGTCCGGAGGGGCTGCATATAATCTATTGGGGGCAGGATTGGGGCTGCATTAATATATTGGTCAGTATGGGGGCGGCTATTATATATTATATCTTGGGGGGCAGGATGGGGGCTGCATATTATATATTGGTTGGGGTCAGATGGGGCTGCATATAAGGTATGGGGTTCAGATGGGGCCTGGCATATCATATATTTATATATTGGGGGTCAGGATGGGGCTGGCATAATGTTATTGGGGGCAGGATGGGTGCTGCATATAATATATTTGGGGGGTTCAGGATGGGGCTGCATAATAATATATTGGTGCGTCAGGAGGGGCTGCTCATATGAAGTATTGAGGGCGAGGAGGGGGCCTCGCATATAATTATGGGGGGTCAGGATGGGTTGCTATAATGTATTGGGGGTCAGGATGGGCTGCATATAATATTGGGGGTCGGATGGGGCTGCATATAATTATTGGGGTTCGGATGGGGCGCATATAATGTATTGGGGGTCAGGAGTTTGGGGCGTCTGCATATATGTATTGGGGGTCAGGATGGGTCGCATATAATAATTGGGGGGGTCAGTAATGGGGCTGCATATAATGTATGGGGTCAGGAGGGGGGCATTTATTAATTATTGGGGGTCAGGATGGGGTGCTTATGTAAATGTATGGGGGTCAGGTATGGGCTGCAATATCATATATTGGGGGTCGGATGGGGCTGCATATAATATATTGGGGGTCAGTATGGGGCCTGCATATAATATATTGGGGGGGCAGGATGGGGCTAGATGATCATGATGGGTGCTTAAGCAATGGCATAGGTTGATTGGGGCTGCATATACATAATCTGGGGGTAGGAAGGGGCTGCAAATATGTATTTGGGGTTCAGTGGGGGCGCATATAATGAATTGGGGCCTGCATATATAGTATGTGGGGGTCAGGATGGGCGGATATCATATAGAGGGGGTCCAGGAGGGGCTGAATATAATATTGGGGGTGAGGAGGGGGGCTGCATATAATGTATTGGGGTTCGATGTGTCGCATTAATATTAGGGGGTCACGGTGGGGCTGCATAGTAATATATTATGGATCGGATTGGGGCTGCCTATATGTATTGGGGGTCAGTGAGTGGGCGGCATATAATATTTGGGGGTCAGGATGGGGCTGCATATAAGTATATTGGGGGCAGGCTGGGGGTTGCATAAATGTAATGGGGGTCAGGATGGGGCGCTGCATATAATATTTGGGGGTCAGTGATGGGGATTGCATATAATGTATTGGGCTTCAGGATGGGCTGCATATACCTATATGTTGGGGTCAGCTGGGTTGGCTGGCATATAATATTGGGGGTCATCATGGGGCGATTAATGTATTGGGGGTGGTCAGGATGGGATGGATAATGTTCTGGGGTCAGGATGGGTCCTGCATATAATATATTGAGGTCATCGGATGGGGCTGCAATATAATGTATGGGGTCAGGAGGTGGCTGCATTATTTCTAGATGTATATGATTGGGGGTCGGATGGGCGCAGCAAGGCTGCATATAATATTATTGGGGTCATGAGGGGGTATATAATATATTGGGGGCTGTGGCTGAGTAAAATTGGGGCGATGGGGGCTGACAATATATATTGGGGGTCGTGATGGGGCTGCATATATATATTGTGGGTAGCGATGTGGTCCTATAGATATTGAGATGGTGTTTATGGTGGTCAGGTGGGGCTGCATATAATTTGGGGTTCAGGATGGGGCTGCATATAATGTCATATTGGGGTCAGGAGGTCCTGGGGGTAATTGGGGTCGATGGCTGCATATAAATATTGGGGTTGTAGGTATGGGGGCTGACATATAAGAAATGGGGGTCAGATGGGCTGCTATTAATGTTTTGGGTGGTCAGGAGGGGCTGCATATAATATATTGGGGTGGTAGGATGGGCTGTCATATAATATATTGGGCGGTCAGGATGGGGCTGATATAATGCCATGGAAGGACGAGGAGGGAAGGCTTGCTTCTAGATTTATTGGGTGCGAGTGAGGGGCTGGCATATAATGTATTGGGGGCGATAGAGGGGGCTGGTGTATATATGTTTCCATTGCCGTACGCGAGTAGGTGACATGCAATGGGCCCACTGGGCTCTGTCGCCCAGGCCCACTGACAACCTGGAGCCCGGCCTGGAGTTTCAGAGTTGATATGACCATACCCCTAAAAAATGGAGAGTTCAATTAAATCGGGGGATCACCTCATACATAAAAAGGAAGTTTTGGTTTGTTTGTAAACAGGAATCATGCAATTCTCACTGTTACAATAACCGCGACCCATCATGGTAGTAATGGTGATGGTTTTTGACTCAGTCCTTGGCTTTTCCTTTGAAGAGGATGGGAAATAGTATTAACCTCTTTCCGTGCTGCTTCCACACTCCATTTAGATTTACCTTTTAACTTCCATTGTCCAAAGTCTTAAACATTTTGTGATAATCTGTTACAGAACTAAGGGGGGCTTTTTTTTTTTCCATTACACACAGGGCGCGTTGCGCCCGGCAATAGTGGGCAGTGCATGGGGCACAGGCTGTCTGAGGGCAACATAAGGCTGTAGGAGGCTCCAGGATATATATTAGGATGTGAGGGGGACTTTTTGGATGTAATATAGAGATATATTTAAAGGGAACCGAGACTGTTTTAGTTTCAACAATTTTTAATCTCCATGGAGTTCACTGCAACGGTGTCCCACGAGGGCTCGTCCACCGATGGGCCTACGAAAAACTGGAGGCGACCCTTGGTAACGCAATATGTTCCTACTGTCACATACCATGGACCCTGATTATCTATCACTATAACGTAGAGGCATTCAGTGTCTTAAACAAAGGAACACTCAACTCTCAGATGCGGTGGGCAGGTTTTGACACTTGACCTCTAAATTGTTTTTAAAAAAAACAAACATAAGGAACCAGCGACTATCGGTAACTTGTATCTAATATACATAAAATGTCCTACAGTGCCGCATCTGCCATGAGGTGAGAGAAAAATCCGCCGGGCGCGGCAGCATGAGGACCTCTTTAAGAGGCTGCATTTTGCCCGTCCATTGTGGGCGATTCGGCAGCACCCTTCGGCCAAATCGCCCAATTTTAAAGTAAACAGGTTGAATTTTACGTGGAGCAGATAGCGCCCTTTCCGGATGTGGATCGTCGCTCGTACAGTGCGTGACACAGCGGTGGTTGATGATTGTCACAACGCCTTGTCAACTCATGGAGCCGCGGCTGCCAATAAGAGGCCGCGGGAGATGGGAGCCACCGCTGTGGAGACCCCTCTGGCCGCGAGGGCTAAGTATAAGTTTTATTATTTTATTGTCCCAATTATTAATTAAAATGTGACCTATATATATTAGGGGGGCGATGTACTGCTACTCTGTACGGCGGGGGGCCGAGAGGGCTGTTATATTTATGATGGGGGGGCGTATATTTATTTGGGGGACATTTTCTGTTTATTCTGGGGGACTGTATATACTTATCTCTGGGGGGCCGATTCTGTTTATTTTCTGGAGAGGCATGTATATATTTATATGGGGGACCATATTCTGTTTTATTCTTGGGGCTGTATCATTTATACGGGGCGTATTAATCAAATAGTTTTATTCTTGGGGGGACTGTTATTATTATAGGGGGCAAAAAGGAAGGGGGGAACGGGGAGAGGGGAGTAGTACCCGTTGACTGGAGGCGGGTCCGTACGGGGAAGCTCTCCAGATTCTGTTATGCTTCAGTATGGGGCTGCATATATGTATTGGGGGGGTCGGAGGGGGCTCGGATATAAATAATTGGGGGCAGTGGGGCTGCTATAATGTATTGGGGGTCAGGGAGGGGGCTCCTCCTGATATAATATATTGGGGGTCAGGATGGGGCCTGATATAATGTATTGGGGTCCGGATGGGGTTTGCATGGCTGCACGAAGGTATGGGGGTCAGGATGGGGCTGCATATAATAATTGGGGGTCAGGAGGGGGCTGCTTCTAATGTATTGGGGGAGGCTGGGGGCTGCATATAAAGTATTGGGGGACAGAGGGCTGATATAATGTAGTGGGGGTCAGGCGTGGGCTGGCGGCATATAATGTTATTGGGGGGCAGGATGGGGCTGCATATAATGTATTGGGGGGTGAGGTGGGGCTAGGCTTATAAGTCTGGGGTCAGGAGGGGGGAAGGCTTTCATATCATGTATTGGGGGTCAGGAGGGGGCTTGCATAATAAATATATTGGGGGGTCAGGAGGGGGCTTCATATAATAATTTTGGGTCAGGATGGGGCCTGCATATAATATATTGGGGTCGGAGGGGGATGCATATAATGTATTGGGGGTACAGGGCGGTGGCTGAATATATATATGGGGGTCAGGAGGGCATGCATATAATGTATTAGGGGTCAGGATGTGCCGATAAAGGTTTTTGGGGTTCAGGAGGGGGATGATATACGTCGTTGGGGGTCAGGATGGGGCTATATATAATGAATGGGGGCTGCAGAAATATGTTGGGGGGTCAGGATGGGGGCTGCCTCTCCTCTTATTGGTGGTTCAGGATGGGGCTGGCATTACTGTTTTGGGGGTCAGGAGGGGTGCATTATACTGTATTGGGGTCAGGATGGGCTCTGCATCTAATGTATGGGGTAAGGATGGGGCTGCATATATATATGGCGGGTCAGGGGGTGGTGCATATAAATCTATTGGGGGGTCAGGATGGGGCCTGCATATAATGTCTTGGGGGTCAGGACGGGGTGCATAGTATGTAGTGGGGGTCAGGGGGGGTGGCTGCATCATATAATATATTGGGGGTCAGGATGGGCCGCATAAAATATTGGGGGTCAGGATGGGCTGCATATCTGACGGGGTCAGGGAGTGCCGCATTATCATAATAAAAGGTATTGGGGGTCAGGGAGGGGGGCTGATATAATGGTTGGGGGTCAGGAGGGGCTATATTAATGAAGGGGGCTGCATATCATCTAATTTTTGGGGGTCAGGCTGGGGCTGATCCGTCTGGGGCGTCGGAGGGGTGCATCTCATTTATTGGGGGCGGAGGGGGCGCATGTAATGTATGGGGGTCCGGGAGGGGGGATGATATCATATATTGGGGGTCCGGAGGGGGCTCGCATATAATGTCTTGGGGGTGGTAAGGCTGGGGCTTGCATCTCTATTTGGGGGGGTCGGATGGGGTTGCTATAATATATTGGGGGTCCGGATGGGGCTGCAGCATAATGTATTGGGGTCAGGAGGTGGCGCATCTAAGGTATGGGGGTCAGAAATGGGGGCTGCATAAGTATTGGGGGTTCCGAGGGGCTGATTTATATGTATTGGGGGTCAGGATGGGGCTGCATATAATAGATTGGGGGGGTCAGGATGGGCTGCATATAATATATTGGGGGTCAGGAGGGGGGAATATAAGGTATTGGGCGGTCCAGGATGGGGCCTGCATATAAGGTAGTGGGGCTCAGGATGGGGCTGCAATAATATATGGGGGTCAGAATTGGGCTTGCATATATATATTGGGGGTCAGGGATGGGGCTTGCATATAAAATATTGGGGTAAGGATGGGGCTGCATATAATATATTGGGGGTCAGGCTGGGCTGCATATAATGTAATTGGGGGTAAGGATGGGCCTCTGCTTACAATTGTATTGGGGCAGAAGGTGGCTGTGCATTATAATATATGGGGCGTCAGGCTGGGGGCGCAGATTATATATTTATAAATTGGGGGTCAGGATGGGCTGCATGGGCAGATAATATATTGGGGGTCTGGTGGGAGGGCTGCATATAATGTATTGGGGGGTCAGGATGGGGGATTAATAATGGGTGGCTGCATATAATTATTGGGATCAGGGGGGGGGGCTTGGCATATGGAATTGGGGGCTGCATATAATATATTGGGGGTCAGGAGGGGGCTGCATATAATATATTGGGGGCGAGGAGGGGGCTGCATATATGAATTGGGGTCAGGGTGAGGCTGCATAAAATATATTCGGGGTACGGATGGGGATGAATAATGCATTGGGGGTTAGGGGGGGCTGAATCTAATGTAATTGGGGGTAAGGACGGGGCTGCATCTAAGTATGGGGGTCAGGAGGGGGGCTGCCTCCTTTATTGGGGTCAGGAGCGGGGGCTTGCTTCATATATCTGGGGGTCAGGAGGGGGCTTCATTTCATATAATATATTGGGGGTCAGGATGGGGCATGCCTATAATATATGGGGTCAGGAGGGGGGGCTGATATATGTATTGGGGGTCAGGGGGTGGTGGCTGCCTATATATTGGGGGTCAGGCATGGGCTGCCATAATGAGTAGGGGGTCAGGATGGTTGCCGCATTAAATAAAAGTTTATTGGGGGGTCAGGAGGGGCCTGCATGGCTGCCTATACGTGTTGGGGTCAGGATGGGGATATATATAATGAATGGGGGCTGCATATAATATGGGGGGTCAGGATGGCGTATATGATATATTGGTGGTCAGGATGGGGCTGCATATAAAATGTTTTGGGGTCAGGATGGGGCTGACATATAAGTATTGGGGGGGTTGGTCAGGATGGGATGCTATATACGTATTGGGGAGGATGGGGCTTTGCATATAATATATGGGGGTCCAGGGGTGGGGGTGGGGCTTGAAATATCAGATATTGGGGTGGGTCAGGGTGGCGGCGTGAGAGATGTATGGGGGTCAGGGACGGGGCGTGCATGGGGCTGCATATTATGATTTTTGGGGGGGGTTCAGGGGGTGGCTGAATATAATATATTGGGGGTCAGGATGGGGCTTGCATATAATATCTTGGGGGGTCAGGTAGGGCTGCATATAAGTATTAGGGGTTCAGGATTGGTTGGTCCGCATAAAAGGTATGGGGTCAGGAGGGGGCTGCGATAAGTGTTGGGGGTCAGGTGGGCTATATCTCTGACTGGGGGTGCATATAGGGTTTGGGGGTCAGGCTGGGGGGCATATAATTGTCTTGGGGGTTCAGGATGGGGCTTTTTTCTTTGCTATCATGTTCTTGGGGGCGGTCGGAGGGGGCGTGCATATAAATGTATTGGGGTCAGGAGGGGGAACTGCATTATAAATATTGGGGGTCCGGAGGGGGCCCTGCATATCATGTATTGGGGTCAGGATGGGGCCTCGGCATATAATATATTGGGGGTCAGGATGTGGCTGCCATATAATATATGGGGGTCAGGTGGGGTGCATATAATGTATTGGGGGTCAGAGAGGTGGCTGCATGATAATGTATTGGGGGGTCCGGATGGGGCTTGCACAATAGATGTATGGGTCAGGAGGGGGCTGCTATCATGTAGTGGGGGTCAGGATGCGGGCCACGTGGCAAGCAGAAGAGAGGGGAGGGACGGAAGAATTCGGGAGCGCCCCTAAGTTTTTTTATTCCCTTTTTACTACTCTGATTTCCTTCTCCTCTGTGCAATAATATATTGGGGGGTCCGGATGGGGCTGTTGCAATGATAATGGTATTGGGGGTCAGGATGTGGCTCTTCATATAATGTATTGGGTTCGTTTGGTCAGGCATGGGGCTGCATATAATATATTGGGGGTCAGAATGGGCTGATTAATATATTGGGGGTCAGGATGGGCTTGATATACTATTGGGGGTCAGGATTGGGGCTGCATATACTATTGGGGGGCAGGATGGGGCTGCATATATGATGGGGGTGGTAAGATGGGGCTGCTTATAATGGTATGGGGGTCAGAAAGGTGGATGCAGATAATATATGGGGGGTTTCGGCTGGGGCAGCATATTATATATTATATATTGGGGCGTCAGGATGGGGGCTGCATATAATATATTGGGGGTCTGGTTGGGGCTGCATATAATGTATTGGGGGTCAGGATGGGGCTATATATAATAAATGGGGGCTGCATATAATGTATTGGGGATCAGGGGGGTGCATATAATGAATTGGGGCTGCATATAATATATTGGGGTAAGGAGGGGCTGCATATAATATATTGGGGGCGAGGAGGGGGCTGCAGATAATGAATTTGGGGTCAGGGTGAGGCTGCATAAAATATATTCGGGGTCAGGATGGGGCTGCATATAATGCATTGGGGGTTAGGGGCGGGTGAACTATAATGTATTGGGGGGTCAGGAAGAGGGGCAGTAGTTAATTGAATGAGGGCTGCATATAATGTATTGGGGGTCCTTCTGCCTTATAAATCTTGGGGGATCAGGGTGGGGCTTTGCATATAAGTATATAGAGGGGGGGTCAGGATGGGGCTGCATATATATTGGGGGCGAGGAGGGGATCTGCCAGATAATGTATTGGGTTTGGTAGATGTGATTAATGTATTGGGCGGTAAGACAGGATGGGCTTGATATAAATATTGGGGGCGAGGAGGGTCTGCAATAATGTATGGGGTCGGATTGATGATGCTTCTCAGAATTGGGGGCTGCATATAATATATTGGGGGCTGCATATAATATTGGGGGTCTAGGGGGGCTGACATATAGTATATTGGGGGTCAGGATGGGGTGCTTAAATTATATTGGGGGTAGGATGGGCTGATTATAATGTATTTGAGCGGTCAGGATGGGGGCTGCATAAATAATTGGGGGTCAGGATGGGGCTGCATATAATGTATTGGGGGTAAGATGGGGCTGCATATAAATGTATTGGGGGGGTCGGATGGGGCTGCATTATTATTGGGCGGTCAAGGATGGGCTGCAATAATATTTGGGGGTTCAGGGATGGGGTGATATATATATTGGGGTCAGGCTGGGATGCATATAATGTATGGGGGGGTCAGGATGTGGGCTTGCCTATACTGTTTGGGGGTAGGCTGGGCGCATATATATTTGGGGGTCGGATGGGGATGCATATATATATTGGGGTCAGGAGGATGGGGATGGCCACACTGAAATAATTATATTGGGGGTCAGGTGGGGCTGATATAATGTATTGGGGTAGGATGGGGCTGCATATAATGTCTTGGGGGTCAGGAGGATGGGGGTTGCATTATAATATATGGAGGGCGAGGAGGGGGACGATTATAATGTATTGGGCGGATGAGGGAGGGGGATTTGATAATGTATTGGGGGTCAGAAGGTGGCTGCATATAATATATTGGGGGGAAGGAGGGCGAGAGGCAGAGAAGAGAGTGGGGGGCAGGGAGGGGGGATGATGATAGAATGAAGGGGGTGATGCCCGTCTGCAATTGTATTGGGGGCTGATATAATATATTGGGGGTACATGCATGCTTTTTTGGGCGCAATAATGTTATGGGGGGTCAAGGGGGGGCGCTGCATAGAATGAATTGGGGGTCATAATATAATATATTGGGGGTCAGGATGGGGCTGCATATAATGTATTGGGGTCGGGGGGGCTGCATATAATGAATTGGGGGCTTGCCATATAATTATTGGGGGTCAGGATGGTGGCGGCATTGCATATCATGTATGGGGTTCCGGGGGCTGCATATAATGAATTGGAGTCTTTGCCATAATATATTGGGGTTAGGAGGGGGCTGCATTATAAGTATTGTGGGGTCAGAATGGGGCTTGATATAATGTATGGGGGTCAGGATGGGGCCTTGAATATAATTATAGTGGGGGTCAGGATGTGGCTTATGCATATAATGGATGGGGGGGGGGTCAGGGGAGGGGGCTGCATATTAATGTATTGGGGGGTAGGAGGGGGCTGCATATAAATTGTATGGGGGGTCAGGAGGGGGCTTTGCATATATGTATGGGGGTCAGGATGGGGCCTTTGCATATTAATGTCATTGGGGGTCCGGATGGGGAATGAAATTTTTTATTCATTATAATGTATTGGGGGTCAGGAATGGGGCTGCATGATAATGTATTGGGGGTCAGGATGGGGCTGCATCTTAATTATATGGGGGTCAGATGGGCTTGATATAATGTATTGGGGGTCAGGAGGTGTTGCCTATATATATTGGGGGGGGTCAGGATGGGGATGCATATAATGTATTGGGGGGGTAGGATGGGGCATAAATGTATTGGGGGTAAGGAGGGGCTGCATATCATAGAGGGGGGTCAGGATGGGGCTGATGAATATATGGGGGTCCAAAAGGATGGGGTCTTGCATATAATTATGGGGGTCAGGTATTGGGGGCTGCATTATAATGATTGGGGGGTCAGGATGGGGCTGCCATAAATATATTGGGGGTCAGGATGGGCTGCCATATAAATATGGGGGTCACAAGGTGGGAATGCATAGAATATATTGGGGGTAAGGATGGGGATTGATTCTAATATATTGGGGTGTCGGCTGGGGATGCATATAATGTATTGGGGGTCAGGGGGGCTGATATAAGGAATTGGGGGATGCAGATAATTATTGGGGGTAGGAGGGGGCGATATAATATATTGGGGGTCAGGAGGGGCTGCATATAATGTATGGGGGTAGGATGGGGCTGCATATAATGTATTGGGGTCAGGAGGGGGCGGCATATAAGTATTGGGGGTTCAGAGGGCGGATGGGGCTGCTATAATGTATTGGGGGGGTCAGGAGGGGGCTGCACTTGCTATCAGTATTGGGGGTCAAGAGGGGGCTGCATATAAGGTATTGGGGGGTCCGGGAGGGGCGGCATAACTGTATGGGGGTCAGGATGGGGGCTGCAATAATGAATGGGGGGGGTCAGGAGGGGGGCTGCATATAATGTATTGGGGGGTAGGAGGGGGATGCATATGTTATTGGGGGGTTGAGGATGAGCTGCATATAATATATTGGGGGTCAGGATGGGGCTGCATATAATGTATTGGGGGTCAGATGGGGCTGCAGTAGAATGGTATTGGGGGTCAGGAGGGGGCGGCATATATGTATGGGGTCAGGATTGGGGCTGCAATCATGTATTGGGGGTCCGGATGGGCTGAATAAAGATGGGGGGTCAGGACTGGGGTGCATATAATGTATTGCGGGGGTCATGCGGGGCTCCGGGGTCAGGATGGGGCTCCATGATTATAATTGGGTTGGTCAGGAGGATGGGGCTTGCATATAATGTATTGGGGTTTCAGGATGGGGCGGCATTATTGATATTGGGGGTCAGGAGGGCTGCATATCATGTATTGGGGGGTCAGGATGGGGCGGCTGCATAGAATGTATTGGGGGTCAGGAGGCGGGCTGCATATAAATATAGAGGGGGTTCAGGGATGGGTCTGACTTCATATAATATATTGGGGGTCAGGTGGGGTCTGCATATAATATATGGAGCGGTCAGGTGGGCCCGGGGCCGGTGATATAATGTATGGGGGTCAGGATGGGGCTGGAATTATAAATATTGGTGGTCAGGATGGGCTCTGCATAAAAATATTGGGCGGTTCAGGATGGGCTGCATATAATATATGGGGTCAGGATTGGGGCTGCAATAAGGTATTGGGGGTACGGATGGGGATGGCCGGCTGCATATAATGTATTGGGGTCAGGATTGGGGATGATCTAATGTTGGGGGTCAGGATGGGGCAGCGTTATAATGTATTGGGGTCAGGAAGGTGGCTGCATATTAATATATTGGGAGTAGGATGGGGCTGCATATAATGTATTGGGGTTCAGGTGGGTTGCATTTTGTGCATATAATGTATTGGGGTCAGGATGGGTTTGTGGTATAAATGTATTGGGGGTCAGGATGGGGCTGCTATAATATATGGGGGGTCAGGAGGGGGCCTGTGCTATAATGTATGGGGGTCAGGAGGTGGGGTGTATAATGTATTGGGGGTCAGGAGGGTCCGGATGGCGGCTGCATATATTATTTGGGTCCGGATGGGGCTTGCATATAATATATTCGGGGGTCAGGATGGGCGGCATATAAGGTATGGGGGTCCAGGGTGGGCTGCATATAATAAATTGGGGGTTGCATATAATATATTGGGGGTCAGGATGGGGCTGCATTATAATGTATTGGGGTGGTCAGGAGGGCTATAGATTGAATGAGGGCTGCATATAAGGTTTGGGGGTCTCGGATATAATATATTGGGGGTCAGGATGGGGCTGCATATATATTGGGGGCGAGGAGGGGTCTGCATATAATGTATTGGGGTTTGGTTGATGCTGCATATAATGTATTGGGGGTCAGGATGGGGCTGCATATAAAAAATATGGGGACGAGGATGGGGTCTGCATCAAGTATAGGGTTCGATGGAGGCGCTTATTATGAATTGGGGGGGCTTGCAATATAGATTGGGGGCTGCCTATAAAATATATTGGGGGTCAGGATGGGGTTTCATATAAGATATGGGGTCCGGCGGGGGCTGATATAATATATTGGGGTCAGGATGGGGTGTGCTATAATGTATTGGGGGTCAGGATGGGGCGGCATATCGTATTGGGGGTCAGATGGGGCTGCATAAATGTATTGGGGGGTCAGGATGGGGCGGCGGCCATATAAATGGATTGGGGGTCGGTCCGGATTGGGCTGCATATAATCGGATTGGGGGTCAGGATGGGGCTTGCTATAATGTATTGGGGGTTTCAGGCTGGGGCTGCTGATAATGTATTGGGGGGTACAGGAGGGGATGCTTATATGTGATTGGGTGTGCGGATGGGGCTGCATATAAGTATTGGGGGTCAGGATGGGGCTGCATATAATTATTGGGGTCAGGATGGGGCTGCATATAATTGTATTGGGGATGAGGAGGGGGCCTGCATTAATTGATTGGGGGTCAGGATTGCGGCCCTGCCATATAATTGTATTTGGGGTCAGGATGGGGCTGCCATATAATGTATGGGGGGTCCAGGATGGGGCGAATTATAATGTATTGGGGGGTCAGGATGGGGCTGCTTATAATGTATTGGGGGTCAGGATGGGGCTGATATAATGTATGGGGGTCAGGATGGGCTTGCCATATAATTTATTGGGGGGTCGGTCAGGATGGGCTGATATAAGTGATGGGGGGTCAGGATGGGGCTGTTATCATGATTGGGGGTCAGGAGAGGGCTCATATAATTATTGGGCGGTCAAGGAATGGGGACTGCATATAATATATTGGGGGTCAGGATGGGGCTGCATATAATGTATTGGGGGTCAGGATGGGGCTGCATATAATGTATTGGGGGCTGCATATAATATATTGGGGGGTCAGGATGGGGCTGCAAATAATGTATTGGGGGTCAGGATGGGGCTGCATATAATGAATTGGGGGCTGCATATAATATATTGGGGGTCAGGATGGGGCTGCATATAATGTATTGGGGTTCAGGGGGGGCTGCATATTATGAATTGGGGGCTGCATATAATATATTGGGGGTCAGGATGGGTCTGCCATTATAATTGTGATGGGGGTCAGGGGGGGCTCTGCATATAATGAATGGGGGGGCTGCAATAATATATTGGGGTCGGAGGGGGCTGCATAGAATATATTGGGGGCGAGGAGGGGAATGCAATATAATTATTTGGGGTCAGGTGAGGCGTTGCCGTATAATCTATTGGGGGTCAGGATGGGGCTGCATATAAATATATTGGGGGTCAGGGAATGGGGCTGAATATAATATATTGGGGGTCAGGATGGGGCGGCATATAATAATTAGGGGGTAAGGTGGGGTTGATATTAAATATTGGGGCGAGGAGGGGTTGCATATAATGTATTGGCGGTTCTGCGATGATGCTTCCTATTAATGTATTGGGGGGTCAGGAGAGGGCTTGTTAGAATGAATGGGATTGGGACTGCATTCAATATTGGGGCTGCATTATAGTATATTATGGATCAGGATGAGGGCGCATTATAATCTATTGGGGGGTCTAGGAGGGGGCTCCTGCATATCTGTATTGGGGGTCAGGATGGGGCTGCATATAATGTATGGGGTCAGGATGGGCTGCATATAATATATTGCGGGGTCAGGAGGGGGGATGCATCTACTATATGGGGGTTCAGGATGGGGCTCTGCAATAATGTATTGGGGGGTAAGGATGGGCTGCATTAAAATTGGGGGTCAGCATGGGGGCCTGCCTCTTAATGTGTGGGGGGTCAGGTGGGGCCGCTTGCATATACTATTGATATATTGGGGGTCAGGATGGGGCGGGCATATAATGTCTTGGGGGTCAGAGGGGTTGATAAATATATTGGGGGTCAGGATGGGAGCATAGAATTGTATTGGGGGGTCACGGAGGGGGTGCATATAATATATTGGGGGTCAGGATGGGGCTGCATATAATATATTGGGGGTCAGGATGGGGCTGCATATTATATATTATATATTGGGGGTAGGATGGGGCTTCTGCATATATATATTGGGGGGTCAGGATGGGGCGCATATAATGTATTGGGCAGATGGGGCTTTTTTTTTTGCAATCTTAAGCAAAAAGTCGTCCTATAGGAAAAAAAAAATTTAGTAAGGTTGAGGAAATTACAAGCGGCTGGAAGTCGCATGTTTGAAAGCGAAAAGAGTGGCAGAAGTGTTTGTAGTGGCTCCTTAGTCTTTTGAGCCGGATGCATTTGATTTTTTGTCGCTTTCTATCCGGCATCTTTGGACAGACTCAGGCAAAATAGTTTCAGGCTGTTAGGGCTAATACTAAAAGAGCAAACGTTTGGCTAGTGTAGTGCATGAAGGTATTAGTATGCCTTCTTCTTCTCTAAAAGAAAAAACGGACAATGGCCAAATGAGCGCCTTCTCGGGGAATGAGTGCGTGCCAGTTGGCCGAAGAGTACACAGGGGGTACGGTTAAAGTGTTTTATGAATATTTTTTTGTTTGGACGTGAAATTCGCCGCGTCTCCTTTGTTTCTTTAGTGGTTTTTCTGTTCTTTCATTCTTTTTTTTTTCCCAACACTCGTCGGTACTATTTGACCTTTATCTTTCTCGTGGTACCCCCTTGTCTATCCTCCCTTCACTATGATATTCCATCAGTACTCCCTATTTCGTGTTGTCACTTTTGACTTCCATTTTTACTTCGTTGTCCCTACCGTCCCTCATTGAATTGGGTGGTGTAACTTGTTGCTTTGTACTCAACTATTCTTTGGGGCCTCGGCGAGTAGCAAAAGATCTTTTTTTTTCTCCTATAAAAGAGGAAAAAGCAGTCTAGGGGTGGAAAAAAAAGGGGAGGCGGGAGAGCCTTAAGCTTTATCCCGCGGGGGCGGGGGGGTTGCGTTGGTGTGGGTGGAAAACAGTTTCGTGTAAGGTCCTCTCCAAGCTTTCTTTAGTCTCAACGATGATTAAAGCTCTTTGAGCTCATAGCTTCAAAAGCTCTCACATTTTGGACGGGGTGCAAAAGGCCAAGTCCAGGTTCCGTTGTTATACAAATAAGCTACGGGGCAAGCTCTAGAAATCCAAAAAAAAGTAAACGAAGGACAGCGAGAATCTGGACCTAGAAAGCTCGGGCGGGGTGTTGGTCCTCCACGCTGTCTTGCGTATTGTGGGGAAGCTAAAAACAAAAAAGTGCGTGAGGTGCTTGTGGAAACGGGAAAGAAGTTCCTAATCCGGGGAAGGGAGTTAAGAACCAACATAGAAAGCTATATGTCAAGATTGGTTGGGTGAAAATAATTTAACATGGCAAATTTGCCAGTATTTTGTTTTGCACATAATCCGGGCGGGGCAGGGGGTGCCACAGGCCCAAGGTAAGGAAAAGCCAAAAGTACACACAGCACACAACGTGGCACCAGAAAGCACATACATCCTAAGCCTAACTACATTCCCCATGATCTGTTTTTTTTATTAATTTTTAATATATTCTATATGGGGGTCAGGATGGGGCTGAGATAATGTTTGGGGGTCAGGATGGGATTTGATTATAATATATTGGAGGGTTCAGGATGGGGTGCATAAAATATATTGGTGGTCAGGAGGGGCTGCGCCATTATAATGTATGAGGGCGAGGAGGGGGCCTCTGCATATAATGTATTGGGGGTCAGGATGGGGCAGCTTGCTATAATGTATTGGGGGTCAGGATGGGGCTGCATATAATATATTGGGGGTCAGGATGGGGCTGCATATAATGTATTGGGGTTCAGGATGGGGCTGCATATAATGTATTGGGGGTCAGGATGGGGCTGCATATGCAGATATGTATTGGGGGTCAGGATGGGCGCATATAATAATTGGGGGGGGGTCAGGAATGGGGCTGCATATAATGTATGGGGTTCAGGATGGGGAGGCAAATAATGGATTGGGGAGGTCAGGATGGGTGTGCGTATATGTAAGATGGGGGTCAGGATGGGCTGGCAATATAATATATTGGGGGTCGGCATGGGGCTGCATATAATGATATTGGGGGTCAGGATGGGGATGCATATTAAATATATTGGGGGGGGGCAGGATGGGGCTTGAGACATGGATGGGCTGATGGGGCTTTTAATATATAATGAATGGGGGGCATATAATGATTGGGGGCTGCATATACTAATCTGGGGGTGAGGAGGGGCTGCAAATATGTATTTGGGGTTCAGTGGGGGCGCATATACTGAATTGGGGCCTGCATATATAGATGGGGGGTCAGGATGGGGCGGTATCATATAGAGGGGGTCAGGATGGGGCTGAAATATAATATATTGGGGGTGAGGAGGGGGGGGGCTGCAATATAATGTATTGGGGTTCGATGTGTGCATATAAGTATTGGGGGTCAGGTGGGGCCTGCATAGAATATATTATGGATCGGATGGGGGCTGCCTACTTGTATTGGGGGTCAGGAGGGGCGCATATAATATTTGGGGGGGGGTCAGGATGGGGCTGCATATAAGATATTGGGGGCAGGAGGGGTTGCATAGAATGTATGGGGGTCAGGATGGGGCGGGCTGCTATAATATCTGGGGGTCAGGATGGGGATTGCATATAATGTATTGGGGCTCAGGATGGGCTGCATATAAATATGGGGGTCAGGCTGGGGCGGCTGGCATATAATAGATTGGGGGTCAGCATGGGGCGATATAATGTATGTGGGGGTGGTCAGGAGTGGGATGAGATAATGTATCTGGGGTCAGGATGTACTGCATAAATATATTGAGGGTCATGGATGGGGCTGCTATAATGTATGGGGGTCAGGATGGTGGCTGCATTATTATAGATGATATGATTGGGGGTCAGGATGGGGGCTGATATAATATTATTTGGGGTTCAGGAGGGGGTGATATAATATATTGGGGGCGCGAGGAGGGGGCTGACAAATAATATATTGGGGGTCGGTGGGGCTGCATATAATATATTGGGGGTAGCGATGGGCTGCCTATACAGATATTGGGCGGGTCAGGATGGGCTGCATTAAATAATTGGTGTTCAGGTGGGGCTGCAATATAAATTTGGGGTTCAGGATGGGGCTGCATATAATGTAATTGGGGTTCAGGAGGGCTGCCTGGGGGCAATATAATATATTGGGGGTCAGGATGGGGCTGCATATAAATATTGGGGGTAGGATGGGGGCTGACATATAATAAATGGGGGTCAGGATGGGGCTGCATATTAATGTTTTGGGGGGTCAGGAGGGGGCTGCATATAATATATTGGGGGTAGGAAGGATGGGCTGCATCTAATATATTGGGCCGGTCAGGATGGGGCTGATATAATGCATGGAAGGACGAGGAGGGAAGGCTTGCTTCTTATATTTATTGGGGGAGGAGGGGCTGTTGCAGATAATGTATTGGGGGCGATAGAGGGGCTGGGTGTATATATGTTCCATTGCCGTACGCGAGTAGGTGACTGCAAAGGGGCCCACTGAGGCTCTGTCGCCCAAAGGCCCACTGACACCTGGAGCGGCACTGGAGTTCAGAGTTGATAATGACCATACCTAAAAAAATGGAGAGTTCAAAAAATCGGGGGAATCACCTCATACATAAAAAGGAAGTTTTGGTTTGTTGTTGTAAACAGGAATCATGCAATTCTCACGGTTAAAACTAACCGCCGACCCCATCTGGTAGTAATGTGATGGATTTTGACTCAGTCCTTGGCTTCCTTTGAAGAGGATGGGAAATAGTATTAACTCTTCCGGCTGCCTTCCACATCCATTTAGAATTTACCTTTTAACTTCCATTTGTCCAAAGTCTTAAAACATTTTGGATAAGTCTGTTACAGAACTAAGGGGGGCTTTTTTTTTTCCATTACACACAGGGACGGGGTTTTGCAGCCCTGGCAATAAGTGGGCAAGTCATGGGGCACGGGGCTGGTTTGTAGGGCAACATAAGGCTGTAGGGAGCTCCAAGGATATATATAGGTGTGTGAGGGGACTTTTTGGGAGTAAAAGAAGAATTTAGGTGAGAGCAGGAGACTGTGTTGTAGTTTCAGCAATTTTAATGCCCATGGAGTTCACTGCAAAGGTGCCCACGAGGCTCGTCACCGAGGGGGGGGGGCCTACTGAAACTGGAGGCGACCTTGGTAACCAATATGTCCTAATGTCACATGACCAGGACACGATATATCACAATAACAGTAGAGGCATTCAAGTGTCTTAAACGGAACTAACTCTCAGATGGCGGTCGGCGGTTTGTTGACTCGACCCTAAATTGTGTTGAAACGAAAAACAATAAGGAAGCCAGCGACTATCGAGTAAACTTGTATCTAACATAAAATGCCCCACAGGCCCATCTGCCATAGGTGAGATAAAAAATCTCGCTCGTGCGCGGCAGCATTGAGGACCTCTTTAAGAGCGGATTTGCCGCTCCATTGGTGGGCGATTCGGGCACCCGCGCCAAAGCCGCCACATTAGTAAAGAACAGGTTGCAAGTTACGGCTGGAAGCAGATAGGGCGCTCTTGCCGGATGCTGGACGCGCTCGTACAGTGGCAGTGACACAGCGGTGGTTGATGATGTGCAAAACGCCTTTGTCACTCATGGAAAACCGCGGTGCCAAGAAGAGCCGCGGGGAGATGGGAGCCCGCCTGGGAGCCCCGCCCCGCGAGGGCTAAGATGAAGTTTTATAGTTTGATTTCCAATTATGTAATAGGAAGGTGACCCATGATATATTAGGGGCGATGACTGGCTATGTATCGCGGGGGCCGGAGGGCTGTATATTTTAGAGGGGGGCTGTATATTTTATTGTGGGGACGCACTTTTCTGTTTATTCGGGGGACTGTATATATTATAATGGGGGGCCGATTCTTTATCTGGAGAGGCTTATATATTTATATGGGGGACCAGATTCTGTATTATGTCGGGGCTGTCTACAATTTATAAGGGGGTCGGTTCTTATTGCTGGGGGACTGTATATTATTATTGGGGCCAGAGATTCGTTTCATGCTGGGGGGCTTAAGGTATATTATTATATGTAGAGGGACAATGACTCTGTTAATTCTGGG
>CM033651.1:10903212-10919049 GCA_019512145.1 Engystomops pustulosus
GGGGGGGGCTGTATATATTTATATGGGGGCCGTATTCTGTTTATTCTAGGGGGCTATATATATTTATATGAGGGACCATACTCTGTTTATTCTGGGGGGCTATATATATTTATATGGGGGACCATATTCTGTTTATTCTGGGGGACTGTATATATTTATATGGGGGACCAGATTCTGTTTATTCTGGGGGCTGTATACATTTGTACGGGGGGTCGTATTCTGTTTATTCTGGGGGGGCTGTATATATTTATATGGGGGGCCAGATTCTGTTTATGCTGGGGGGGGGCTGTATATATTTATATGGGGACCATACTCTGTTTATTCAGGGGGGCTGTATATATTTATATGGGGGGCCGTATTCTGTTTATTCTAGGGGGCTGTATATATTTATATGGGGGACCATACTCTGTTTATTCTGGGGGGCTGTATATATTTATATGGGGCTGGATACTGTTTATAATGGGGGGGCCTATAAAAATAAATTATATATATATTAATTAATCAGGGTAGCACTCTATATAAATTAACATGTAACATAATTGAATATTCGCCTCAGGCAGCAAATATGCTAGAATCGGCCCTGATGCCATATGTCAAGTCTTGACATCTACCGTACATGCACAGCAACATCACAACTCAAAGTGTTATCACGGTCATCACCCTGACCTGAGACGATTAACCTTCTGAGACCTTAAACATAAGTAAAAACATTTGTTGGCAACATTATCATTGTTACAAAAGGACAAGACTGGGAATGTCTCGAAGCATCAGCAAGGCCGGTACATGACATACCTGAACCGTTTTCTGTTACAGTTACTTGGAGAGTAAATCTCATTTCGTATCCTGGCCGATCGAGTTGGAAAATTCTTAGATCAATTTCTCCATTCATTATCCCATTGGAATCCAACTGTAAAGCAGGTGAACATCCAAACCTTTAATATCATCCAAGGGATCGGCCACACTGACCTGCATGGACATCACCGCGTGACTCTAACATGGAATGTTCGAAAGGAATGTCATAAAATGTTACTTTATGGATCACTGTGTCAACTAAATTGGTTGACTTTGGACTACTCAACGGGTCCCCATCAGTTTTCGTCCTTACACCGCTGTACAGGAATCTAGACTTCAATGCAATGAGGACGCAAGGCCATCACCTTTTCAAGCGATCGTCATGAAGAGGACCGGTGGCTCATGCGAAGCAGAAGACACAAATACCAAATCCCACCAATTTTACTCCAAGGAGGTTGAGATTAATATACAGACCGTCCCCTGCTTTAGAACACCCGATTTACAGATGACCCCTAGTTACAAACAGACCTCTGGATGTTGGATATTTAATGTACTTTAGGCTACTATAAAGGGTTATAACTAGAGATGAGCGACTATACTCGTCCGAGCTTGATGCTCGTTCGAGTATTAAGGTACTCGAAACGGCTCGTTGTTCGGACAAGTATTTCCCCTGCTCGAGATCGAGCATTTAATTAAAAAACACAGTAAAGAACAATGAAGAATAGAATAAAAACAGTGAACACAGTGAACACAGGATCATTTAAGTGAAAAACACAGTGAAGAATAGATTGGGGAGCCAGAACGGAGACACCGGGGAGCCAGAACGGAGACACCGGGGAGCCAGAACGGAGACACCGGGGAGCCAGAACGGAGACACTGGGGAGCCAGAACGGAGACATCGGGGAGCCAGGACATAGACATCGGGGAGCCAGGAGTTTTCGTTCTTACACCGATGTACAGGAATCTAGACTTCAATGCAATAAGGACGCAAGGCCACCACCTTTTCAAGCGATCTTCATGAAGATGACCGGTGGCTCATGCGAAGCAAAGGACACAAATACCAAATCCCACTGATTTTTACTCCAAAGAGGTTGAGATTAATATACAGATGGTCCCCTACTTATGAACACCCGATTTACAGATGACCCCTATTTAAAAACGGACCTCCGGCATCTGTAATGAATCTTTATTGTTAATCATGGTTCTTGTGACAAACCAACATTTTTCAAATCCAATTGCAACAGAGACCAAAATAAATTTTGACTGTGGTGACAATTATAAAATATACAGTTCCGAATTACATACATTTCAACTTAAGTACAAACTTAAAGAACCTATCTTGTACTGCCTGTATATGAGAAGATATACATGGGACTTACTTTTCCAGTGGAGGTAGTGAAGAGACCATCAGGGTTCCTGTTGCAGGCGTTGCCTGCGTAATAATTTATTGGTGCTCTACTTAATTTCATGACCACATCCCCGGGGACTGGCTCGCCATATGTGTACCTAAGACAGAAGACAAGAAGCTCCATCACTAACTGGAGACTATGGGGCACATTTACTTACCTGGTCCTGTTGTGATCCCGCGGTGCGTTGTCCGACGAGGATTCGGGTCTGCCATGATTCACTAAGCTCGTGCGCCCGAGTTCCTGCATCCGTCGCTTCTGCGCCAAGGTCCGCCGGAGTTCACAGGACTATAAGGTGCACCAGATTATAAGGATGAATGACCAGCAGGTGGCAGACCTGTGCACAGTTCAAGGCAGCTGTTGTCTGTAAGTACGGTTCATATATAAGGCGCACCTTTAATTTCTGAGAAAATCAAAGGATTTTTTGTGCGCCTTATAGTCTGAAAAATATGGTATTTGCTGTTGCTGAGATCCGCTCCGTCTCCTTTAAGAGTTACTTACTTTGCACTGGCTTTGCATTGTAAGATCATGTCCAGGATGGTTATGGCTTTGGGAGCTGAAATGTCTATATAAAAGTTAGGCAAAACTGAAAGACAAGAGATTGGACACTGTAATAATAATTCTATATAAATCTTTCACTAAAAGTATTTTTTATTCTCGTTATTGTTTTTCTTAAATTTTATAAAATAACAGATGTAACCAATGAAATACAATGAAAAACAAGAAAGTTGCTAATGTGACGTGGAACAGCTCAGTGCAGAGAGCTAAGAGAACAGCAGTGTAAATACTGCCCCTTAGCACTACAATCCTGGAATATAGATCCATATTTCATAGTCCTGCTGCTACTAATAACATTAGAGATGAGCGAGCACTAAAATGCTCGGGTGCTCGATATTTGAGACAAACTTTTCCCGATGCTCGAGTGCTCATCTCGAATAATGAACCCCATTGAAGTCAATGGGAGACTTGAGCATTTTTCAAGGGGACCAAGGATCTGCACAGGGAAGCTTGGCCAAACACCTGGGAACCTCAGAAAAGGATTCCGACTTACATACATTTCAACTTAAGTACAAACTTTTATCTTGTATTGCCTGTATGTGAGAAGATATACATGGGACTTACTTTTCCAGTGGAGGTAGTGAAGAGACCATCAGGGTTCCTGTTGCAGGTGTTGCCTATGTAATAATTTATTGGTGCTCTTCTTAATTTTATGACCACATTCCCGGGGACTGGCTCGCCATATGTGTACCTAAGACAGAAGACAAGAAGCTCCATCACTAACTGGAGACTATAAGTATATCTCAGGACCTCAGGTCACATTGACCTCACCAATTTGATTTGAGAGCCCAAAGCATTAGAACATTATAAAGGTGGATTTGTGAACAATACTTTTTGTAGGACAATGTAGGACATTACGGAGAAGGACCTCTATGTCGGTATGATTCGATGTACCATATTTTTCAGACTATAAGGCGCACCATCGATAAATGCCTGCTAAAACATCTAGTTTCATATATAAGGCGCATCTGATTATAAGGCGCACCTGATTATAAGGATGAATGACCAGCAGGTGGCAGACCTGTGCACAGTGCAAGGCAGCTGTTGTCTGTAAGTAAGGTTCATATATAAGGTGCACTGGACTATAGTCCAAAAAATACGGTATTTGCTGTTGGCAGCTGAGATCCGCTCCTTATATAGAAGGATGCATCTCCTATAAGAGTTACTTACTTTCGCTCCTTATATAGAAGGATGCATCTCCTATAAGAGTTACTTACTTTGCAGTGACTTCGAATGTTAAGATCGTGTCCAGGATGGTTATGGATTTGGGAGCTGAAATGTGGTTTGCTTGTCCTTCCACTCAAAGAGACGGCGTCCAGAGGGATTCTGGGTACAAAATGTAGAACAAAAAAAAATATATATCATCAATATCCCCGAAGAACCGACACAACAATGATGGTTATTGCCTTGAAGGTCAAGTTCCTTGGGGGCCGTCTCACCTACCACAAGACATTCTGGATTGTTCCTTAACTTGACACTTTCTTGCCGTAAACAATAACTTGGTGGCTTCAAATGGCTTTTTGGTCAGCAAAGCTTAAGTTGACACTTAACAAAAGCTATTGAAAGTGTCGTGTGAACAGGCGGAAAGAGAAAATGCTGTGTTTGTTGACATTTTGCCGAACCAGCTAGCAGCATTAGTCATGATGGATCATACCATCAGCTATGATAATACTATACTGCTAAATGGTTTAGTCCATATACCATCAGCTATGATAATACTATACTGCTAAATGGTTTAGTCCATAATTCAATGTGTTTGTTTACTACAGGATATGGTGTCATTACTTATGAGCATAGTATGGCAGTCCCTATGTACAAGAATATAACTACTATAATACTGCCCCCTATGTACAAGAATATAACTACTATAATACTGCCCCCTATGTACAGGAATATAACTACTATAATACTTCCCCCTATGTACAAGAATATAACTACTATAATACTGCCCCCTATGTACACCAGTAATTGACCCTGACACTATAGGGGACGGCACTGCACGAGGCAAGCGGCAGCAGCGGCAGGCTGGAGAGTGGCATGGCGACCTACCCCCAAATGGACTCAGGCTTCAAACGGATAGGAAACAGCAGGGGCAGCATGCATGGATGCCTCTGAGGCTGCCTAATCTTGGGATGGAGCTGGCGGTCCGCTGCCAGGCGAACTTTCGCCTGGCCAAACCCCTGCCTTTGGGCTCACCCCCACCCAAAATGGGCCTGGGGGCCAGAAGAGTTTACTTTGAAAAAATTATAATTTTCCAAGCAGACGGGGGCTACAAACAGCACTTCCAAGAACCTTTTATATAAGATCAAGTGCAGTACCTTTTTTATAAGTAATTGGCTTGGTTATGGCGGGGGAGGGGAATGTAAACAGATGCGCAAGAAGCGCTGAAATAATATCGGTCAATGATAAAAGTTTGGCGGTATATTTTGTGGATAACACAGCAGTCGGGCAACAAAGTTAACAAGTTTGATGTGGGAGCCATTAAAACAACCCAAAATTCTGCCTGACACAGCTCGTTTGCTAAGGGGACGATGTATGGAGGCAGCTATGGAGATGACGTGTGGAGGTAGAAATGGAGACAACGTGTGGAGGCAGCTATAAAAACGATGTGTGGAGGCTGCTTTGGAGACAATTAAATTTGGAGAATGCCTGTATGTGGCAGTCCAAAAAAGTTTTCAAACCAGAGGAGCGGGTAGGTGGCCCTCCAGAAAAATTAAACACATGGGGGGACATTTACTATGGCGTTTCCGCCAGTTTTGTGGCGTTCTCACCGCATCTTCTGCTCTCCTACCTATTTATTAGCTGGCGGCGCAAGAAAAAATGACTTTTTCCACCTGCTCCGACTCTTCTCCGAAAAGGGGTGTGGCTTTGGCGGAGTGGAAACTCAGACACAATTAATATGTGTCACAGCCATTTTTGGGCGCTGTAAACTGGGGTAAAGTAGACCAAAAGAAAACTGGTCTAGCAGGGACTGTTGGACACATTTCTGGTGCTCAGGACAGATTTTGGTCCTAGGGACAGAAAATAGTCTCGGCGCCAGAAATGTCTCTGCACAGCTCTACAATATTAAATGTGTATCTTCTTTCCGAGAGCAGGTCGGTAACAATGCCAATGCAGACACCGACACTTTATGTAAATGTCCCCCATAGAGTACTATAGCTAGAGCCAGTTGGCCCTGGCAAAAAATAGCCAGTTTCCTCTGCTTCCTCTACAAACAGGAGGAGAAGGAGGAGAAGGAGGAGAATGAGGAGGAGGAGTGCATACATTATTCAGGTTGAGCTTCTTTCACCTGGTGGAGAATGGAAATGCGGAGAAATCCAGGCTTTATTCATCTTGATAAGCTTCAGCCTGTCAGCGCTGTCAGTCGACAGGCGTGTACGCTTATCGGTGATGATGCCACCAGCTGCACTGAAAACCCGCTCTGACAACACGCTAGCGGCAGGGCAGGCAAGTGATGCCCTGTAATAACTCTTGGGCGGTGTGCCTTTTATCGCCTAGGCTCAGCAGTTTGAGCACCGCCTGCTATCGCTTACCGACGGCACTGCTGCTGTGCCTAGAGCTATCGACTGATGGTGCCATGTCCACGGATGGTAATTCGGAGGACTAAGTGGAGGAGGGGTGGGAGGAGGAGGAGGCATAGTAGGCCTGAGAGACCTGGACCGAGGTAGGCCCCGAAATCCTCGGAATCGGCAGTATATGAGCGGCCCCAGGGTCAGACTCAGTCCCAGCCTTCACCAAGTTCACCCAAAGTGCCGTCAGCGATATATTGTGGCCCTGCAGGGCAGCACTCGTCCACGTGTCCGTGGTGAGGTGGACCTTGTCAGAAACGGCGTTGGTCAGGGCACGGATGATGTTGTCTGACACGTGCTGGTGCAGGGCTGGGACGGCACATCGGGGAGGAGGGGTGGGAGGAGGAGGAGGCATAGTAGGCCTGAGAGACCTGGACCGAGGTAGGCCCCGAAATCCTCGGAATCGGCAGTTTATGAGCGGCCCCAGGGTCAGACTCAGTCCCAGCCTTCACCAAGTTCACCCAAAGTGCCGTCAGCGATATATTGTGGCCCTGCCCGGCAGCACTCGTCCACGTGTCCGTGGTGAGGTGGACCTTGTCAGAAACGGCGTTGGTCAGGGCACGGGTGATGTTGTCTGACACGTGCTGGTGCAGGGCTGGGACGGCACATCGGTTCATTGTTATTTCTGTGTTTATTTATTGTTTATTTATTTATGTGTATTTTGCTGTGTATTTCGATATAAAAAAAAAAAAAAAAAATTAGGTGGTGGGACTGGGTGAAGGTTTTGTTTGTTTTCATGCTGAGTGTGTGGTGTGTGTGTGGCTGGGCCAGGAGGTTTTGTAAGTTTATTTTCGTTTATATTTGTTCTTTTGTAATTCTTTTGCCAGAAGTTATGGCTTTATTTATGTTTATTATTGTTATGTTTTTCACTTTTATATAAAATAAAAGATTTACAGGATGTAACTCAGGATCAGTACAGGATAAGTAATGTCATGTATGTACACAGTGACTGCACCAGCAGCAGAATAGAGAGTGCAGCTCCGGAGTATAATACAGGATGGGATCAGTACAGGATAAGTAATTATACATGTTTTCCTTTGTTAGATCTGGCGAGTGGAGAGCAATGGCCGGATCCCTGTAGACCTCAGCACATACGGCCAGTTCTTCGGTGGAGACTGTTACATTATTCTGTACACGTACCCCAGGGGGCAGATCATCTACACCTGGTGAGTCCCCATAAGTCATTTCATACAATTATTAGGAAGAATTGATGCTTGTGTCATGCCTCAGCGTACATGAGGCTTCCCCTGGCACCAGATGCCTGTAGTAGATGATGAGACTCCACACAATCAGCTACTTATCAGAATTCTCTCCATACAAACAGTAATTAAAAGAAAAAAGTTAAATAATATCAAAAATATATTGTTGAATGTAAGGCCATTGCACCTGTACATGGGCCAAGATTCTAACATCGCTTTCAACCTCAAAGGCAACCTGTCATCAGCCTATACTACAGGGGCTGGCAGGCTATATACTACAGGGGGTGGCAGGCTAAATGCTACAAGGGGCTGGCAGGCTATATACTACAGGGGGTGGCAGGCTAAATGCTACAAGGGGCTGGCAGGCTATATACTACAGGGGGCTGGCAGGCTATATACTACAGGGGGCTGGCAGGCTATATACTACAGGGGGCTGGCAGGCTATATACTACAGGGGGCTGGCAGGCTATATACTACAGGGGGCTGGCAGGCTATATATTTAATACAGGATATAACTCAGGATCAGTACAGGATAAGTAATGTCATGTATGTACACAGTGACTGCACCAGCACAGAATAGTGAGTGCAGCCCTGGAGTATAATACAGGATGTAACTCAGGATCAGTACAGGATAAGTAATGTCATGTATGTACACAGTGACTGCACCAGCAGCAGAATAGTGAGTGCATCTCATTGTGTGCTGAGCTGTTGGAGCGTGTGGTTGTGTTCTGCTGAGCTCCTGCACCACCTGGAGCAATCTCAATCCACCCAGGCCTGCTCTCTCCTCCCCAGGGAGGGAGTGGGTTACTGGGATGAATCAAGCAGGAAAGTCCCAGGCTCCTGTCTCCCGGACCAGTTTACTACAGGATATGGTGTCATTACTTATGAGCATAGTATGGCAGAAATCTCATAGCTCAGTAAAAACTAAAATTGTAGTAAATTCCTCTTACAGATGACAAATGTGATGAAAAACTCCAATCTCTTATATCTTACCGTTATGTAGATCAGTGGATACTGAAAAAGAAAAATAATGAAAATTAGATACCAACTGGTAAAGTTTAAGAGCAACTAGAATTATGTTGCTCATAGACAAAATATAACTAAAATAGTATTTTTACATATAACTACTACTGTTACACTGCCCCTATATACAAGAACTATAATACTGCCCCCCTATGTACAAGAATATAACTACTATAATACTGCCCCCTATGTACAAGAATATAACTACTATAATACTGCCCCCTGTGTTTAATATAACTACTATAATACTTCCCCCTATGTACAAGAATATAACTACTATAATACTGCCCCCTATGTAGAGAGACTGATGTACTGGTTCTCCCTTGGGCAACCCCTTAGTGTCTGTGGATGATAGATGGGGCGCCCTTTATGGTGACAGCCGTAGCAGGGACAGTCTGGGACTATAGTAACATCCAGAGAGGTCACCAGAGGTCACAGAGGTCCGTCTGTAACTAGGGGTCGTCTGTAAGTCTGTAAATAGAACTTTGGAAACCCTTACGAAGAAGAATAGTCCTCTAAAAATACTGAATTTGAAATTAACATTAAAATTTGGAAATTCGCTGTTCACAAGTGCAAAAAAAATTCAACTAAAATATAGCAATAGTGAAGCACAACATGTCATGAAAAAACTGTCTGAAAATAAACTGAAAAATCAGTGTAAAAGCTGGGTCCTTAAAGGGGTTTTTTCCATGAAAGAAAATTCTCAAATTTCAATCCCCTAGTGATGTTTACACAATAAAGATCATTTTTAACCCCTTACTCTACAATGTTACTCAGTTTTATGGCAGTTTTAGCTCCTATCACTCAGTGCTGGTCAGTGTAATATAGCAGAGTGTGAGCGGGGACTCTCTGAGCAGACACTTCATGATCCCTCTGTGCTATGAGATGCTGTGTGCTGACAATGTGCTTAGATTATCAGGGTCCAGGGTTTATCTACACTCTTATTTCGAACATTCTGTTAGTATCTGACACGTAGAAAGAGAGAGGAGACAGGTCAGAGATGATGAGATCCATGAGATGGATATAAAACAAAGTGACACACTCAGCTCTGCTACCTCACCTATAAAATACACAATCAGCACTGCTATGTCCCCCTCCCCTTAGATCAAGCTCTCTGCCTTCTGTCCCTCTCACTACAGTACAAGAGAAGCTATTCATGCCAGAGGAATATGCCTGTCCATAGTCAGGAGTTTATGGTCGTATCCAGGGACATCCAAAATGTAAAAACCAGGATTGATAGAGACAAGTTGGACTTATATCTGTGAAATACTGTGCTTTTTGTTAATAACAATGAATTAGAAAATGTGTTATTTTGTTATCCTGGGTATATTTAAGAACCTTGTCTTCGGGGGAATACCCCTTTAAGGGGTTAAAGATAAGAATCTGATCTGATCTTGATGAGGTTTGTCATAAACCTGCTGTGATTTGAAAGATGAGATGACACCAGCAGGATGTTTCTAGGTTCTATAAATTTTAAATGGAGTTTGAAGTGACCCTCCCCCTGCAGCCTCTAAACTTGACTCATCTCAGGCAAAATAAGTACAATAAAATCCGTATATGGGGGCCCCTAAAACATACCATGCAATTTCTTGGGGCCCTAAAAATACAGGAAAAGGTCTTCACTTAGTTGTAGGACGCAGATGACTCTCCAAGGTCAATAGTTACAAAATCAGCCTATTAGAGACCTACATCCTGTATGAATGGCAGTTCAGTTTAAAGGGGTTTCCCAAGAAAGAAAATTCTCAAATTTCAATCCCCTGGTGATGTTTACACAATAAAGATAATTTTTACCCCCTTACTTTACAATTTTATTTAGTGTTATTGCTGTTTTACCTCCTATCACTCAGTGATGGTCAATGTAAGATTCCAGAGCAGACACTTCATGATCCCTCTGTGCTATGAGATGCTGTGTGCTGACAATGTGCTTAGATTATGAAGGTACAGGGTTTATCTACACTTTTATTTACCTTCTAAACATTTACTGGTATCTGACACATAGAAAGAGAGATGAGACATATCAGCGATGAGATGATCCATGAGATGCATAATACACACAATGAAACAGTCAGCTCTACTACATCTCTGCTCTGCCACAACACACTATCAGATCTCATGTGCCTCCGTCCCCCTCCCCTGGATAAAAACTTATCTACCTGTAGCTGTGTAGCTCACCTCTCGCTGCTGCTGTTGTTTGCCGGCCGGAGGTCAGTGTCAGAACAGATATAAAGCAGCACCAAGTTTACGATACAAATACAGCAGTAGAACCAAGCTCTCCGAATGTAGCACAAGCACCAAATGTAGTTTTTTTTAATAGTATCATAGTTTATACTGATGAAAAAAGACACTTGTCCATCAAGTTCAACCAAGGAAAGGAAGGGATGGGATGAGGAAGGGATTTAGGGGAAACAATTCTATATAGCATAACTATCAATGTTATTTAGGTGTAAAAAGGCATCTAGACCCTTCTTGAAGCTCTCTGCTGTCCCTGCTGTGCTCTGCGCCTGAGCTCTCTGCTGTCCCTGCTGTGACCGGCGCCTGAGCTCCCTGCTGTCCCTGCTGTGACCGGCGCCTGAGCTCTCTGCTGTCCCTGCTGTGACCGGCGCCTGAGCTCTCTGCTGTCCCTGCTGTGACCAGCCCCTGAGCTCTCTGCTGTCCCTGCTGTGACCAGCGCCTGAGCTCTCTGCTGTCCCTGCTGTGACCGGCGCCTGAGCTCTCTGCTGTCCCTGCTGTGACCAGCGCCTGAGCTCGGCTATTCCACAGATTGACAGTTCTCATAGTAAAAAAGCCCCGTTGCCTCTGGTTAATCACCAGAGGCAACGGGGCTTAAACCTTGTTTTCTCCAGACGGAGACAGTGCCCCCTCGTTTTTTTTATTTGATTTTTATGAGCAGGGAGCTGTACATTACAGTTTAAATTGCCATGTTGGCACTTTCAATAAATACCTCGGTTGTAGATGTAGTTTGGGCTCTCTGAAAGGTTTCCCATCACTGCACAAGAGGGCCTACAGTAAAAAAAGGAAAAAAAAATTTTTTAAAACGAAACAAAAAAAATTCAAATAACCCCTCCCCTCCCCAGTGCAGCTCTGGGGTATAATACAGGATGTAACTCAGGATCAGTACAGGATAAGTAATGTCATGTATGTACACAGTGACTGCACCAGCAGCAGAATAGAGAGTGCAGCTCTGGGGTATAACACAGGATGTAACTCAGGATCAGTACAGGATACATATAATATAAGGTCTGTTCTCATAGGTTACTTTATATCTGTATACACACTTTTCAGACACTTTTTTGCGCTACCCCCCGGTAATTCTCTTGCCCTGTGTATGTTTTTCTTCATGGTTTGCAGCCTGAGGTTTCTGTTTCTAGAATTGTGCCTCATTCAGCCCTTTTGACAGCATTTTGCATGAATTATGTTCCCCTTACGTTGTGCATTTTTCTCTCGGTCACACGATTACTTGTGAAATTCTGGATGTGGGGGCCTGTGCCGATCCCAGAGAGAGGAGAAACCTGTGCCGATCCCAGAGGGAGGAGAAGCCTGTGCTGATCCCAGAGAGAGGAAAACCTGTGCCGATCCCAGAGAGAGGAGAAGCCTGTGCCGATCCCAGAGGGAGGAGAAGCCTGTGCCGATCCCAGATGGAGGAGAAGCCTGTGCCTATCCCAGAGAGAGGAGAAGCCTGAGCAGACCCCAGGGACCTGTATGAGAGGAGAAGCCTGTGCCGATCCCAGAGAGAGGAGAAACCTGTGTCGATCCCAGAGAGAGGAGAAGCCTGTTCCAATCCCAGAGAGAGGAGAAACCTGTGCCGATCCCAGAGAGAGAAGAAGCCTGTACCAATCCCAGAGACCTGTATGAGAGGGGAAACCTGTGCCGATCTCAGAGAGAGAAGAAGCCTGTGCCAATCTCAGAGACCTGTATGAAAGGAGAAGCCTGTGTCGATTTCAGAGAGAGGAGAAGCCTGTGCCGTTCCCAGAGAGAGGAGAAGCCTGTGCCGATCCAAGAGAGACGAGAAGCCTGTGCCGATCCCAGAGAGAGAAGAAGCCTGTGCCGATCCCAGAGAGAGGAGAAGCCTGTGCCGATCCCAGAGAGAGGAGAAGCCTGTGCCGATCCCAGAGAGAGGAGAAGCCTGTGCCGATCCCAGAAACCTGTATGAGAGGAGAAGCCTGTGCCGACCCCAGAGAGAGGAGAAGCCTGTGCCGATCACAGAGAGAGGAGAAGCCTGTGCCGATCTCAGATAGAGGAGAAGCCTGTGCCGATCCCAGAAACCTGTATGAGAGGAGAAGCCTGTGCCGACCCCAGAGACCTGTATAAGAGGAGAAGCCTGTGCCGACCCCAGAGACCTGTATAAGAGGAGAAGCCTGTGCCGATCCCAGAGAGAGAAGTCTGTGCCGATCCCAGAAACCAGTATGAGAGGAGAAGCCGGTGCCGCCTCCTGAGAGAGGAGAAGCCTGTGCCGACCCCAAAAACCTGTATGAGAGGAGAAGCCTCTCAGGATCAGTACAGGATAAGTAATGTCATGTATGTACACAGTGACTGCACCAGCAGCAGAATAGTGAGTGCAGCTCTGGGGTATAATACAGGATGTAACTCAGGATCAGTACAGGATAAGTAATGTCATGTATGTACAGTGACTGCACCAGCAGCAGAATAGTGAGTGCAGCTCTGGGGTATAATACAGGATGTAACTCAGGATCAGTACAGGATAAGTCATGTCATGTATGTACACAGTGACTGCACCAGCAGCAGAATAGTGAGTGCAGCTCTGGAGTATAATACAGGATGTAACTCGGGATCAATAATGTCATGTATGTACACAGTGACTTCACCAGCAGCAGAATAGTTCGTGCTGGCTCATTCTGCTGTGTGCTACTGAAGGGTGTGGTTGTTGCTGCTGAGCTCCTGCACCACCTGGAGCAGTCTCAATCCACCCAGGCCTGCTCTCTCCTCCCCAGGGAGGGAGTGGGTTACTGGGATGAGTGAAGCAGGAAAGTCCCAGGCTCCTGCCTCCCGGACCAGGCAGGCGGGAGGCAGGAGAATCAAGTTACCGGCCAAAGCAGAAGGGGTGAGAAGATCTGCCCGGAGCCAAGGACGCAGCGATGTGACCTCGGCTGCCACCCCCAAGACCCAGGAAAGCCGTAAGGTCTCTGGAACACAGAAGATCAAGGCAAGTGACATTAGCCTAAGTGCTCCTCCTGGAAAGCTGGATGTCTGTGCGGGAAAGCTGGGTGGTTCAGCTGAAAAGCTGGGTGCTCATGGAGGTGTGCAAAAAGCATGGGGTGATCTTGGCTCCCGGATTGCTGAGCACCTCCGTGAGTACGAGGAAGCTGGAGATACGGGAGACTGTGGCCCTAGCGGGGGTGGCTACTAAGAAGAAGAAGTCTGATCTTCTTACTACCATAGATAGACTAAAAGCCGAGGTCACCGCTCTGGAAGAAAAGCGTCATCTAATCCGTGAGCACAGCGGTCCGTTTCGTGAAAAACTTGAAAACGACGCCCGGTTTGATGACATGCGCCAGGAGAAGCTCAGAAAGCTGAAGGGGCTTCAGGTCCAGGCGGATGATGGCGATGAGGAGGAGGATGAGGAAGACCTGCCGCCAGTTCACCTCCAGAACTTCTCCTTCGGCGATGATATGCCAGATGATGACCTAAAGAGAAAGAAGAGAGCCAGGAAGATCAAGGCGTCTCAGGAGGTGAATCTGGTGTTTCGTCCCCTCCCTGTTCCCTCCGGGCAGGCAGCAGTGCCAGCCTGTCGTGTAGGCCCCGTTTCGATGTCAGCTTTGTTCGGCCGGAGGGCTTAGAGCTCTTCTGGTCAAATTATGAGCTGGCAAAGAACGAGCCCGCATGGCGAGACTTTGCTGTGCAAGCAGTGTCTCGCCAAAACGCAGTCAAGAAAGTGACCGTTTTGACCCGTAACGAGTCACTTTCTTGCATGGACATCATGACTTGGCTCAGTCGTTATGGTGAAGTTGTTCAGGTACCTCAGAAAAACCACGATGAATTTGGCATTTGGTCTGGGGCTTGGACCTTCATGATGATGTTGAAGTGTTCAGGCGGCACAGTCGCCCACATTCCCTCTTCAGCCTTTCTTGGGCGAGACAGAATCCTGATTTTCTACCAGGGGCAGCCTAAGGTCTGTCACAGGTGCGGTGACCCAACACACTTTAGCGCCAGCTGCCAAATGCAGAAGTGCGATTTGTGTGGTGGGTTAGGTAATCTCGCTGCATCCTGTAAGGACATTAGGTGTAACCTGTGTGGTGAGCTCGGTCACCCTTTCAGCCGTTGTCCTCGCTCCTTTGCCAATGCGGTTGTGACCCCAGTGGAGGAGAGCCATGAGGTTGCTTCTGCTGGGGAGGGTACCAGCAGAGGTGGAGGAGCTGAGGGGCCTGTGAAGAAAAGTAAGAATAAGTCACCTTCTCAGTTGAGGCGGCTTGAAGCCAGACAAAAAGGGAGAGAACAGGGGAAGCCTCAGGTTGCTGGGGTGACCCTTGGTCCTTCCTCAGAGGCTGGTCTTGCTACTGAGGCCCTGAGGGATGATGAGTCGGATGAGGAGGATGGAGCGTGAGAAAGGTGCCATGTCCTCCACGTCCTCCCATTATGAGAGTATGGATGAGGATAACAGGATTTGGCTAGAAAATAAGCGCAAGCAGAAAAAGAAAAAACGTGGCCTATCTAAGGTACCTAAGGAAGGGAAAACTTCCTCCCCTCTGGTTGAGCTTTCCAACCGGTTCCTCACCCTCAATGAGATCGCCTCCTCGGGAAGAGAGGCTGAGGGTGGGGTTCTGGAGGTGGCGGCGGAGCAGCCTGCAAGGGGCGCCGAGTCTCTATCCTTTGGGGATGCTGGGTCCTCAGAGTGGGAGACTGACTCAGAGTCAGGAGACAAGGACGAAGGAGAGGGTGGTCCGGGTGGGTCCTTGGGGGCCAGTAATAATATGGACACCTCAATTTCATTAAAAAGAAGTTGCCCTAAATCTGATGGTAAAAAAGAAAGGGGATCATCTTCAGAGGAGAGTCGGGGGAAGGGAAATAGTAAGAAAAAAGCTGTTTAACTCAATCATTCATGATGGCGGCACCCACTCCGTTGACGCTGGCGTCCATTAATGTCGCCAGCATTAAGTCTGATGCGGCTATAATTGCGGCCTTTGATTTTCTCGGCCGCGTTGAAGCCGGCATTTTATTTTTGCAGGAGACCAGGCTGCCAGATTTGGCGGCCGTGTTTAAAGCTAAGAGGGAATGGAGACACGGGCCTTCCTATTGGTCTCTTGCGGCCGAGCCGTATAGCGGAGTGGCGGTCCT
>CM033651.1:10925452-10998445 GCA_019512145.1 Engystomops pustulosus
TGTACAGTACTATGTATCTGGGTGCTGTACAGTGCTATGTATCTGGGTGCTGTAGAGAACTCTTATTATATATGGTATTTTAAAAGTGGTTGTTGGGGTAATGTAAATGGCGGATGAGACTCAGGATCACTTATTTTCTTGTGGCCATATACTCATGTACCTACCTGATCTCCTTCCTGTAGCTGTTATATTGCAGAACAGGAACAAATCGAGACAAGTTACCGACCCGCTGCAAGTCATAGACAGTGTAGTCGATGAATCGCTCCCCGTTCATATCAATGCTCAAATCACCAGTCACCCCTACAAAGGAGGAGAACACAGATGCATCACCCATGAAAGCGGCCAGGTACTGACACTTGGGCTTTGTTCACACGTTCGGTTTTTCAGATGCATTTTACAAAGCCAAAAACATATATTATCTGGGTGCTGTACAGTATATATATCTGGGTGCTGGTACAGTTACTATATATTGGGTGCTGTACAGTATCTCAGATATGGGTGGGTACAGTACTATGTATCGGGTGCTGTACAGTACTATGTATCTGGGTGCTGTATAGTACTATGTATCTGGGTGCTGTATGCACTATATATCTGGGTGCTGTAGAGCACTATAGAGTCGGGGTGAGTAGAGCATATAGATCTGGGTGCTGTAGAGACACTATAGATTGGGTGCGCTGAGATTAGATTCTGGTCGTAGAGCACTATATATCTGGGTGCTGTGAATGCATGTATGGTGCTGTACAGTACTATTTATCTGGGTGGTGTACAGTACTATAGATCTGGGTGATGTTACAGTACTATGTATCTGGGGCTGTACAGTACTATTTATCTGGGTGCTGTACAGTACTATTTATCTGGGTGCTGTACAGTACTATAGATCGGGTGATGTACAGTACTATGTATCTGGTGATGTACAGTACTATGTTCTGGGTGCTGTACAGTTACTATGTATCGGGTGCTGACAGTACTATAGATCTGGGTGATGTACAGTACTACTGTATCTGGGTGCTGTACAGTACTATAGATCTGGGTGATGTACAGTACTATGTATCTGGGTGATGTACAGACTAGTTCTGGGTGCTGTACATGCTATGTATCTGGGTGCTTGTAGAGAACTCTTATTTATATGGTATTTTAAAGTGGTTGTTGGGGTAATGTAAAGGCGGATGAGACTCAGGATCACTTATTTTCTTGTGGCCATATACTCATGTACCTACCTGATCTCCTTCCTGTAGCTGTTTATTGCAGAACGAACAAATCGAGACAAGTTACCGACCCGCTGCAAGTCATAGACAGTGTAGTCGATGACGCTCCCCGTTATATCAATGCTCAAATCACCAGTCACCCTACACAGGAGGAGAACACAGATGCATCACCTATGAAAGCGGCCAGGTACTGACACTTAGGCTTTGTTCACACGTTCGGTTTTTCAGATGCATTTTACAAAGCCAAAAACAGGTGCCGATCATAATGGGAGAGAACATATCATCGAGAGAAGCTGCTCCTCCTCTTTTATTCACTATGGTCCCATTTTAGACATCGGAAACTGCATATGAAAAATTGAACGTGTGAACGCACCCTTAACACCCTTCTCTGATTGCAACATTTTTGCAACATCTAGGCAATTTGTAGTGCCAAGTCATACGGCTCTGCCACCTCTCTCGTAGTATTGCAGATGTACAGTATGTGGTGCCAAACCTGCATTTGCTTGTGCTGGACATTTCCAATCCAAATGCATGCCTTTTCCTCCCCATCTTTCAAGCCCAAACCTGTGCTTAAATTTTCGAAAAAAAAATCTATATATAAATGACCGGATGTGTACTGACGTTTTTCTTGGAAAATCCGAATTTACAGTTTGACGGGATCTTATAGGCACTGTCTACAGGACAGCCCTGGGGTCCTGATTCGGAATCAGGGCTGCATTGCATAGAGTGATGCCCCGCAGAAGGGTCCATTCGTGGGGGAGAGGCCCCTGGAAGAGTGGTTTTTTAAATGCTGACGGAGCATTTAACAGGTTAAGCACCTGCAATGGAGCTTGAAGCCGCATATGTTACCTGGCTGCCACTGTTAGGACAGCTGACACGTCATCAGCTCAGCACATGGCTTAAATCCGCCGCTGAGCATAATCACCAGTAGTTCAGTGATGTGATTTATCCGTCGCTGAGCACTCAAAAGGTTAACGGAACCTACACTATTAGGCAGATCCCTGGAGCTTGCTTACTACAGCCCATTTACTTACCGGGTCACCAGAGTTTCACTGAAAGTGGCCATTGATCTGATCTCATCAGCGCACTGTGGCCCTGATTCACCAAGATGTGCTGCAACCTGGGAAATATTGTGTCCCTTTCCCCGCTCAGGTCCACAGAGCTTTTTTTCTTTTTTTTCACCTTCTTTTTGTGGGACTAACCATATAAAAGTTAAATCCCGCACTGTAGTTTGATCTTTTACCATCATAGATCAAAGCCGCGCCGATGCGCACAAATGTCCAACCTGTCGCAAGTCGCGACTGATCGGTCATCTGAGATCAGCTACGATGTTATGAAAGTGAGCGCCGCTCGTAAATAAGAATGCGCAGCGAAACTATCAGTGGGCGCACCATAATAATATGCCGACACAAAGGATATATGTGCGCCAAACTTACATGGACTGCAGGTCTTTTTTTGTTAAGACCAATTTTTTTCCTGGTCTGTTTAGGCGACTAAAATTTTTTCACTTAAAAAAGCGACAAACTCCCATTAAATTTGGTGCGGATGCTGTGGAAAAACACGTCCACGGCCTACTTGCACCCAAAAAAGACGAGACGCTCGGCGTAGTCGGATAACAACTATGCTTTCTGGTTGACCACTCATTATAATGATCCACCAACAATAATGCGCCCAAAAAAAGTTGAGTTCCCGACATTTATGGCGCAGCGGTACGCTATAATACTATTGCGTATGCCGGTCTGTGCTTTGATTGAGGTCTGCTTATTACGTACAAAGGATATGAATTTTGTTGCACCTCGCAGTTTGAACAGTACGCGAGGTACAAAAGAATAACAAGCGACCCAAAGTGAGAGACGATGTTGAAAAACCAGACGATATGTAGGGTCAAAGAATGAAGATACTTCAACAGCGACTTGTAGTGACATGGAGCCCTAAATTACGCCGTGCATGTGTGGTGTGGCGGGTAGGGGTTAAACTAATGTTCTTACGTTCAATGATGCAGGAGAATGTACCGCACAGTCCACATTTACCCCGCCACCGTCATTTCTTAGGAAATATGCCGCAAAACTCGACCAAAAAAAAACTGCACAACACTCACACACAAAAACCATTAAAAAGATAATGCCCACAAAGTATTTAGACAGTACGGGTGGTCTGGGGGTCTGGGGTCACGGCTTCGAGTCCCTGCGGAGGGGATAACGTGGGGATGATGGAAAAGAACAGACAATGAAATTGTAGCAGACACATTCCCACAATATTCTGATAAGAATACAACTGGACATTATCAATCAGTCCTTTTGGATGTATCACTGTCAAAACAGAAGGACAAAAAGAGAAATGTAACACATTAGGTATCGCGTCAAATGATGCGTTGCGTTCTCGTTTTATTGATCTTCTTGCGCATTCCATAGGCTTCAGCCGTGAAACATGCTGAGGTACATTGCGTGGTCCCTGCATCTGCTAACACGCCAAGTGTGACCTCAGCATGGTGACCAGGCTGAAGCCAGTGGGAATGCTGGCAAGAACGCATCAAAAAACGTGAACGCAACGCTCCGGTAAAATCGCCCTCAGGTGAAACGTCGTTATTGGTGCTGCCATACGTCTGTTCTTTGGACCTTTATGGACTTTTGTAACTGTGACCGTTTTTGTAAGTTCTACTATACGTTGGACTGGTTTTAATCTGCTTCACACTGCCTGACACTTCTAATAAGTGAAGGTTAGCAAAGCAGCCAAACGTGTGGTTAAATATAGAAAAGTAGATCTGAAAATGCATGCTTTTATATGGGTTCCAAGAATGCGATAGTGCAAGATAGGACACTATGACAATTTGCTCACCTGCTTTGCTCCTATAGACATTCATGCCACTGATAGGACATATGTACATTGCTCAGCTGGCTCTGATGCTCTACTAACATGCCTGCTCTGCAGATAGGACCGTAGTACAAATAATAAGGTTTACCTGGCTGGACGGAAAAGAGGAGTGTATGTGTTGTGTATAAAAGAAGACTTTGTGCAAGGGAAAGGCTGGACTTCTTAACACCCTGCGATTACTCTAAAAAGACCAGGTGTGATGTTTGGTGGAACACTACTCTGTAGCACCAACTTGTAGGGGTTTCGGGTCCGAGCAATGAATCCAACAAGTGTGATTTCTTTGGTCCCGGGCTGTCAGTCACTAAGTCCCCGTTGTAGTCCAAGCAATAGTTGGCAATAGCGAAGCCTCCGGCCGGTAGCTTCACTAAGTCAGGACTAGTAAATACAGATGTAGCCAGGTGACACGTCACCCACAAGTACATGGTCCAGAAGGCACAAACAGAATCTCACCGACGCGGTTGCGAATAGCAACGGCTTCTTCCTGTCCGGGTGACAGGGCTCCTGGTCTGGTGATGCATGATGGGTGTTACAGGAATCAGACTCTAAGGTACTAATCCGTTCTTGGAGAATGTTTCAATGTGAGTTAGTTATAATCGTTCCAACTTTTGTCATCCTCGTCTTTGCTCCTTTCACACACTTGAGTTCCTTTGCCGAATCTTGTTTTCTTATATAATAACTTTCGGCCTATTCCCTGCATTGTTTTTGACCCTGGAATTCCTATCTGTGGGATCTGCTCTTAATACAGTGTATTAATTCTTTATTTGTTCTAACAAAAAACTAAAAAAAGATTATGAGAAAACCTCATGTGGAATAGGTTTTATCATTAATATTTTTTAGAACAATAAAGAATAACACTAAATTAAGAGCGATCCCACTAGATAGAATTCCAGGGTCCAAAAACATATGCAGCCAGGGGGGTCTTTTGGGTGTGGTGACCTTGTCGAAAGGCTGCTCTGCCAAACCAGTCCGAATTCATCTGATAGGCTGGTCCTAGTAATGGACCACCACTGATCTGATATTGTAATATATAACTATGGATAGTGACAACTCCAAATTTCAAATATTTGGAAAGCCGCCTTGGAAGGGATTTGCTCTTTCCAAAGATGATAAAGGATGAAAAAAAGTGTCAGAACAATTGGACGTCTGACCCCGGATACACAGCAATACGGCAACCGGATGCCGCTAATCTTTTAGGTCCATGTAGAACTTTAGTCCACAGAGTTTTCAAGGTAGAAGTCGGCCCCCCATTTCTTCCCCAATTGCTCAAAAGCCCAAGCACTCCCATAATAACCAACACATTCCCAGTCACTCTCACCAGGAATCCGCTGAATCAACGTTGCATCATGTATGAAGACGTAGCTCCCTCTAATCAGCCCTGTCTCTCAGGCCCCAGCAGGATCAGTCTTCAGTCCTTAGAGTTTGCCCACAAGAAAATGTACTGGTAATGAGAAAGGATAGAAGATATTGGGGGGCAGTCCCTTCTAATCTGTCCTATCGGATTAGTGTCACTAAGGGGAACATCCATAGTCCTCGCACAGCGTCTCACCCTTAGGTCTCCTACTTCTGCCATTCCACCCCCTTCCTCCTCAGATGTATAAGAACCTGCAGCTGCACCGTCCACCTACTGGGTCACATCACAGCCTCAGAAAAGAGAAAAATCGCTGCTCTGCAACCATCCCCACTAAACATTAAGCATTCTCTTTTATTACGAAGCTGCAGCTGCAGCTCTCCCCTTTTTCTCCCTCCTGTTTCTATAAGAGTAAAGGCTCACAGATAGAAGCTGTCATCTGCATCTCCCCTCCTGGATGATAGAGGTAGCCTTACAATATATAGCCTGCAGCTGACTTATTCTGCTTCTCCCCTACTGTAATGATAGAAGGTAGCCGCACAGATAGAATCTGCGCTGCATCTCCCCGCCTGTATGATAGACGATAGCCTTACAAAATAGAGCTGGCAGCTTGCCATCTTCCCTACTGTATAATAGGAGGTGTCCTCACAGACGAACTTGCAGCTGCTCTCCCTACTGTATGAAATAGAAGCTGCAGCTTGCCTCTCCCCTACTGTATGATAGAAGCGTGGACATCCAGAATATCCTAGTGGCAGCTCTGGTGGTGAGTAGAGTATTAGCCCTTGGATCTCCTGTCTCTGTCTTTTTCCTTCCATGGATAAATAATTCTTTAATTATATAGCGCACAAAGCATGTCCTCTCCCCATGGGGCTCACAATCTAAAACACCCTACCGTATGTTATGGAGTGTGGGAGGAAAAACCGGAGGACCCGGAGGAACCCCCACGCAAACATGGAGAGAACATACAACTCTTTGCAGATGTTGACTTGGGTGGGATTCAACCCACTCAGCCACCATTGTTTTTCCTGTCTTACCGTCTGGCGGCGTGAAGCCACTGAGCTGAGGACTTCCAGCATTTCTTGAGTCTCTCAGGTCTGACTTGATCTTTGGCAGGGATGGTGAAGTTTACATGATGACCAAGTGGCTTTCCCAGTAACGAAACCACAATTCATATCTCGATTTTCCTCCGCAGGTTGATCTTCAGACCACCCTCCGAAAAGGCCACACGTCTTAAGGAGATTACGTCAAGGGTTCCTCCACTGAGCTTCGTACAGTCGCAGCAGGGGGCACAGCCTTTTTCACGTGGTGCTCGTAGAAATGGAAGTCATCGAGCTTCGCGGTCTGACTTACCCAACCGAACATTGGAATATTCCACGAGGGACCAGCAGCCCGGTGACCTGCCGGTACACAAAACGAGGAGCCCTCAGATATGAAGTACCAATGACACACTGGGGCCCACAGTTTATCACTTCTTTTGTGCGCTCTAAGTGTGTGGTTGCCCTAAATTCTGGCGCACTGTTGCCGAATTATCACAACTACAACCATCTGTGATAAGTATATTTTCTGCCGCTTATTATCACTTTACTTTAAATCAGTTTAGGCGCATTTTGGGCGCAGTCTTATGGCACATGTTAGGATTCAGGCACTTATCATGTCATCCTGCTCCAGGCTCCTCTCTGCTTCTCCACAGCCCAGAAGAAGATAACACTCACACAGCAGCACCCAGGTGTGGTGACACCCTGCAACCCAGTGACCCTCCTCTAGCAGGGGCTTTCTATCTCCTGGATGGGATCCCCCAGGCTGGTTCTCCTTGCTACAAAAAAGTCTAACCCCCCTGTAATTCTGCATAATATCCCCCTCAGACACACAGACACTTGTTGTAACTGTGCAGATTAAGTGGGGGACCACTTGTATGTAGTATCTGCAAATTCTGTGCAAGTTCTGCAAACATTCTGCAAACTTGTGCAAACTCTCTCTCTCTTGCTGTGCGCTCAGCGTTTTGCAGAATGTTTTTGTAAATAAAGGGGATGCCGCGCGGGGGGGTGGGGGGTGATGAAACTTCAATAATCTGCCGCTCCTGTCGCAGCCGTTCTATGTATCTATATTATTCCATTGCGGGCTGAGCTCTGCTGCTAGAAATGAGCTTTCTGCAAAAGGGGCTTAGTGCTTTCTTCGCAGTTTTACCCACCCCCTCGGGCTGGAGTGTGTTTGCCGCCCGTTTTTGGCGCCTAAATTAAAACGTTGCAGTGATGATTTATCATTAGGCTCGCAAAAAAACATCTGGATTGGTAAGAATATATGAGGGAACGCCTGCTTATTTTTGCTGCGCGGCTAGTTGGCATTTAAATCGGCAAAGTGGTGCAAAAACTGTGCGCCTGAAGGGGGCAGGTGAAAGGAGCAAAAACAACAGAAAAAAATGAGTGATACATGTGGCCCATGCGTCCTTCACCCAGGGGTTAACTATAAGGGGTGCAGCTCGGACCCGGCAGGTTCATGGCGCTGTGAAATGAAGGTGCCTCATTAGCCCAGCATAATGTTATGGGGGTGAGTTATAGCTGTTCAGTGTACGAGACACATAGTGAATTGTCCTGTATACACTGCTGTATCATAGTCTGCTATACCCTGAATATTGCACATGTATATAGTGCCCCTGTCTGCAAAAAGAATGTTATGAGCATTATCGCTGGCAGATTGTACATAGTGTCCCTATCTGCAGACAGGGGAGCCTTGGTTATAGAGCATGAGGACTGACAGATTGTATATAGAATTTCCTATCTGCAGCAGCTTTAAACAGGGGCAGATTGACATAGTTGTCCTATCTTCAGAAATAATGTTATAGAGCAGTGAGCATCTGAGAATAATTGTACTGGTGTACTGTCTTCAGGCAGCGTGTTGTATGAGTCAGAGTAGCAAGCAATTGTACTAGTGTCCTATCTGCAGGCAGCATGTTATGAGCACGAGGAGGTGAGTACATTGTACATATGTACTGTCTGCGGCAACATGTTTAGAGCAGAGGGATCTTACAGATTGTACATAGTGCCCTGTCTTGCAGGAGGCTTGGTTATAGACATTATCATGCAGGGCAGATTGTACCCACAAATAGTGTCCGATTTTGCAGGCGCATGTTTATAGAGCAGAGAACTGAGAAGATGTACCATAGTGTCCTATCTGCAAGCAAGCATGTATCACGAGCAGAGGGCTGAGTATATTTTACATAGTGTTAAGGATCACACGGGCGCCACTCTATGGTATGTATTGGAAACCAGTTGCCGCGTCGCTGTGGTATCGTACGGTGTGCCTTCTCAACCGCTAATTAATCTAAAAAGAAGTGAGCAATTATAAGGCTGGTTATTACTACCTGCGCTGCTGGAAACAGAGTGAGTGTATGTGTGTTATAAAAAGAGAATTGTGCAAGGGGAAAGGACTGGACTTCTTAAACACTCTACTGCGATTATCTCTAAGAAAGAAAAAAAACCAGTTGTCAGGTTTTGGTGGAACCTAACCTGTAGCACCACTTGTAGCAGCGGGTTTCCAGCGGGTCCCAGCAAAATGAATCCAACGTGTGATTTCTTTGGTCAGGTTCCCACTATAGTCCCCGTTGTCGGTCCACGCTAATAGTTGAAGCAATTAGCGAAGTACCCCCGGCCGTGTGCTCGCAGTCGACTAAGTCAGACTAGTAAAAACAGTGTTCCCCGGTGACGTCACCCACAAGGTAATCTGATGCCAGAAGGACCAACAGGAATATCCACCGACGCGTTGTTCGAAGCACGGCTTTCTCCTCAGGGTCAGAGTTCCTGGGTCATGGTTGATGATGAGGTTTTTGATATAGAATCCGTACTCTTAATGGTACTAATCCGTTCTTGAGAGATGTTTCAAATGGTGAGTTGTTATAATCGTTTCCGAACTTTAGTCACCATCTCTGTCTTGCTCGTTTCACAACTTGAGTTCGCCTGTGCTTCTTTGTTCTATATATATTTTCCTGATTACTTGCATATGTTTTTGACCCTGTCATTCGATATCTATGGACTCCTCTTAATTTAGTGTTATTGTTTGATTTCTAAAAAAAATATTAATATAAAAACCTATGGTGGAAAAAACTTTATTACTTCATAAAAATTATAGTATATTAAGATAAATCTATGTCAGTTTCGCATGCATCTTCGGACAGGATGGAGCAAATCGAACATTGTTAAGTATCACACGATTGATATAACATCGTTACAGTATGTAGCTGATTCTTTTAAAATTTTTTTTTTTTTTTTAATTATTATTTTGTTTTAATTTATATATTTAAATTTTTTATAACGATTTTAGGATAAAGGGAACATGTGAGAAATATAACTAAACTGACTTGAGTGGCCACCCCTACTCACGAACTATCAAGGGAAAACATAATGGGTCAAATCAAAGGTAGTGTCAATTTGGATAGAACAGGGTGAGCGAGGACTGGGAGGGTGGCAACTTTATAAAATACATGTCTCAAGCAGAAGTCGTTGGATTTTTTACTCGACCACGCTAGTACCCACAACTACTAAATCACAGCGCAATTGAGCTATTTGCTTTTGATTTTCAATTTTTACCTGGTTGTTATGGAATTCCGCTATATTATTAAAATCTAAAAAATTTAAAATATAAATAAATAAATAAATAAATAAGGACCACGAATCTTATCCTGTACGAACCATGGTGTGTATATAATCTGTGATATTTTACACATGTTCCAGATTTGCTCCATCCGTCGCGAAGATGGAGCAACGAACATATTATATCTTAAATATATATATTTTCACTGAAGTAAATTTCAAATAAAGTTTTTTTCCACAATAATTTTTTCCACAATAGGTGGTATCATTAATATTTTTTGTTAGAACAATAAAGAATAACCTAATTAACGAAGCGATCGCATATGAAAAATTGAACGTGTGAACGCACCCTTAACACCCTTCTCTCACCATTCAGGTGGGTCTTGTTGTATCCTCTGAGACCTTCCACCAAGGTATATTATCTGGGTGCTGTACAGTATATACTATCTGGGTGCTGGTACAGTTACTATATATTGGGTGCTGTACAGTAGCTCAGATATGGGTGGGTACAGTACTATGTATCGGGGTGCTGTACAGTACTATGTATCTGGGTGCGTGTATAGTACTATGTATCTGGGTGCTGTATCGCACTATATATTGTGGTGCTGTAGAGCACTATAGAGTCGGGGTGAGTAGAGCATATAGATCTGGGTGCTGTAGAGACACTATAGATCTGGTGCGCTGAGATTAGATTCTGGTCGTAGAGCCACTATATATCTGGGTGCTGTGAATGCTATGTATCTGGGTGCTGTACAGTACTATTTATCTGGGTGGTGTACAGTACTATAGATCTGGGGATGTTTACAGTACTATGTATCTGGGTGCTGTACAGTACTATTTATCTGGGTGCTGTACAGTACTATTTTCTGGGTGTTGTACGTACTATAGATCTGGGTGATGTACAGTACTATGTATCTGGTGATGTACAGTACTATGTCTGGGTGCTGTACAGTTACTATGTATCGGGTGCTGTACAGTACTATAGATCTGGGTGATGTACAGTACTCTGTATCTGGGTGCTGTACAGTACTATAGATCTGGGGTGATGTACAGTACTATGTATCTGGGGATGTACGACTAGTCTGGGTGCTGTACATGCTATGTATCTGGGTGCTTGTAGAGAACTCTTATTATATATGGTATTTTAAAGTGGTTGTTGGGGTAATGTAAAGGCGGATGAGATCAGGATCACTTTTTTCTTGTGGCCATATACTCATGTACCTACCTGATCTCCTTCCTGTAGCTGTTATATTGCAGAACAGGAACAAATCGAGACAAGTTACCGACCCGCTGCAAGTCATAGACAGTGTAGTCGATGAATCGCTCCCCGTTCATATCAATGCTCAAATCACCAGTCACCCCTACAAAGGAGGAGAACACAGATGCATCACCCATGAAAGCGGCCAGGTACTGACACTTGGGCTTTGTTCACACGTTCGGTTTTTCAGATGCATTTTACAAAGCCAAAAACAGGTGCCGATCATAATGGGAGAGAACATATCATCGAGAGGTGCTGCTCCTCCTCTTTTATTCACTATGGTCCCATTTTAGACATCGGAAACTGCATATGAAAAATGAAACGTGTGAACGCACCCTTAACACCCTTCTCTCACCATCAGGTGGGTCTTGTTGTATCCTCTGAGACCTTCCACCAAGGCTCGTCCATCCATGATGTCACGCCCCTGCTGAAGCATTTCCCTCAAGCCCAAGGCATAGAGGTAGACAGCGTCATGGAGATAAGCGGCGTATGGGCTAACCTACAATACAAATGTGAACAGTTACCAGTACTACCCTATAGATGCAGATTGGACCCACCCCCTGACCAAAGCCGACCCAAACCATAGGAAGCACCTGGTTCTCGGACGTGATCTCGCTGTAGAAGGGGGGGCCCCGGAGCTTGTTGTACACCTGCTGCATGATGGATGTATAGCTGTACGAGGAGTTCAGCGCGATTAGGAGCACAGATTCATATGCCCGCACAATATTCTCATTCCTTTCACTGATCAAGGTGTCCATCCAAAAAGTATCCTAAAAATGAATTACCTGTGATTATTGATCCTAACACAAAACAACATTTTAGGAATTTTTATCAAACAAATCCAGTTTTCCTTCTAATACAAAGCTCCAAATCCTCTGCACAGCCAGGATGAAATGCTGAATAACTGCTGTCACCAGTAGGGGGAGCTCACCCAAGACTGTATACATGTTCCCAGTCTATAAAATGTAACCTGGAGGAACAAGTATGGTGCAAACCCTAAGGTCATTCAGGTCCAGCCTGGTAATAAATAGTGCTGCATGGGCTCTTTAAGAGTGGTTTTAGCTACATGATATAGATGACCTACTTATAGGTGGGGTCTGACACCCCGGACACCTGCCAATCGGTTGGTTCCACAATACACGGAACTGAGCTGGAAGAATAGCATCATTCTCCATGTAGTGGCCAAGCGGTGTTACTGCTGCTCTGCCAAATCCAGTCTGGAATTATCTGATAGGGGTCCCTAGTAATGGACCACCACTGATCTGATATTTATATATACTATGGATAGGACATCAATTTCAATTATTTGGAAAGCCGCCTTGAAGGGATTGCTCTTTCAAAGATGATAAAGGATAAGTGTCAGAACAATGAACGTCTGACCCCGGATACCCCCAGAAGAAGGCACCGGTGGCTCCTTTAGTCCCTGTAGTCTTATTAGTCCAGAGTTTTCAGGGAGAAGTTCGCCCCCCATTCTCCCAATTGCTCAAAAGCAACTCCACATAATACACATTCCCATCACTCACCAGGAATCCGCTGAATTCAAACTGTTGCATCATGATGAAGACGTAGCTCCCGTCTATCAGCCCCTGTCTCTCAGCCTCCAGCAGGATCAGTCTGCAGTCCTTAGAGTTTGCCACAAGTATAATGACTGGTAATGAGAAGAGGATAGAAGATATTGGGGCAGTCCTCCAAATCTGTCCTACTGATGTAGTGTCCTGTGGTACATGCCATAGTCCTCGCACAGCGGTCTCACCCTTAGGTCTCCTACTTCTGCCCATTCCCCACCCTGTCTCGCAGATGGATAGAACCTGCAGCTGCACCTCCACCTACTGGGTCACATGCAGCAGCCTCAAAAAGAGAAAAAGCTGCTGCTGCAAACCATCCCTCACAGCATTAGCATTCTCTTTTACAGAAGCTGCAGCTGCATCTCCCCTCCTGTTTCATAAGAGTAAGGCTCACAGATAGAAGCTGCAGCTGCATCTCCCCTCCTGGATGATAGAAGGTAGCCTTACAAATAGAAGCTGCAGCTGCTTCTCCCCTACTGTATGATAGAAGGTAGCCTCACAGATAGAAGCTGCAGCTGCATCTCCCCTCCTGTATGATAGAAGATAGCCTTACAAATAGAAGCTGCAGCTGCATCTTCCCTACTGTATAATAGGAGGTGTCCTCACAGACAGAAACTGCAGCTGCATCTCCCCTACTGTATGATAGAAGCTGCAGCTGCATCTCCCCTACTGTATGATAGAAGCGTGACATCCAGAAAGTATCTAGGTGCAGCTCTGGGTGTGAGTAGAGTATTAGCCCTTGGATCTACCTGTCTCTGTCTTTTCCATGGATAATAATAATTCTTTAATTATATAGCGCACAAAGCATGTCCCTCTCCCCATGGGGCTCACAATCTAAACAACCTACCAGTATGTTATGGAGTGTGGGAGGAAACCGGAGGACCCGGAGGAAACCCACGCAAACATGGAGAGAACATACAAACTCTTTGCAGATGTTGACTTGGGTGGGATTCAAACCCACTCAGCCACCTTGTTTCTGTCTTACCTCTGGCGCGTGAAGCCACTGAGCTGAGGGACTTCCCCATATTCTTGAGGTCTCTCAGGTCGGACTTGATCTTTGCAGTGATGGTGAAGTTTATGACCAAGTGGCTTTCCAGTAACGACCACAATTCATCGATTTTCTCCCAGGTTGATTCTTCAGACCACCCTCCGAACAAGGCCACGTACTTCCAGGAGAAATACGTCAAGGTTTTCTCCAGAGCTTCGTACAGTCGCAGCAGGGGGGACACCATTTTCACGTAGGTGTCGTAGACATGGAAGTCATCGAGCTTCGCGGTCTGACTTACAAAACCGAACATTGGAATATTCCATGAGGAGACCAGCAAGCCGGTGACCTGCGTACACAAAACGAGGAGCCTCAGATATGAAGAACCATATGACACATGGGGCCACATTTATCACTTTTGTGCGCCTAAGTGTAGTGGTTGCGCCTAAATTCTGGCGCACTGTTTTGCCAGAATTATCACAAGCTACAACCATCTGTGATAAGTATATTTTCTGCCTCTTATTAATCACTTTACTTTAAATCAGTTTAGGCGCAATTTTGGCGCAGTTTAGGCACAATGTTAGATTCAGGCACTTACATGTCATCCTGCTACAAGCTCCTCTCTGCTTCTCCCACAGCCCAGAATGAAGATAACACTCACAGCAGCACCCAGGTGTGTGACACCCTGCACCCAGTGACCTCCTCAGCAGGGGCTTCTCCTGGAGGGGATCCCCCAGTGCTGGTCTCCTGCTACACCCCTGTAATTCTGCATAATATCCCCCTCAGACACACTGGTGATACTGTGCAGAATTACATGGGGGACACTTGTATGTAGTATCTGCAACATTCTGCAAAGTTCTGCAAACATTCTGCAAACTTGTGCAAACTTCTCTTCTCTCTTGCTGTGAGCTCAGCGTTTTGCAGAATGTTTTGTAAATAGAAGGTGATGAACTGTAAATAGAGTCTGCAGCTCCTGTCTGCAGAGTATCTAATGTATCTATTATATATTCCAGTGTCTGGCTGAGCTCTGCTGCTAGAAATGAGCTGTTCTGCAAAGGGGCTTAGTGCTTTCTTCTCAGTTTACGCCACCTTCGGGCTGGAGTGTTTTTGCGCCCGTTTTTGCGCCTAAATGAAAACGTTGCAGGTGATGAATATCATTAGGCGCAGCAAAACATCTGGATTGGTAAGATAGATGAGGGAAAGCTGCTTATTTTTGCTGCGCGGCTAGTTTGGCATTTAATCGCAAAAGTGGTGCAAAAACGGTGCGCCTGAATGAAAAGGAGCAAAAACAACAGAAAAAAATGAGTGATACATGTGGCCCATGGTCCTTACAAGCCGGGGTATAACTATAAGGGGTGCAGCTGGACCCCAGGCAGGTTCATGGCGCGGTGATGAATGGTGCCTCATGGAGCCCAGCAGAATGTTATGGGGGTGAGTTATCAGCTGTTCATGTGTATGAGACACAAGTAATGTCACTGTATACACCTGCTGTATCATAGTCTGCTATACCTGAATATTGCACATTGTATATAGTGCCCTGTCTGCAAAAAGAATGTTATAGAGCAGGAGCAGCTGGGCAGATTGTACATAGTGTCCTATCTGCAGACAGCATGTTATAGAGCAGGAGGAGCTGAGCAGATTGTATATAGATTCCTATCTGCAGGCAGCATGTTATAGAGCAGGGCAGATTGGACATAGTGTCCTATCTGCAGAAATAATGTTATAGAGCAGGAGCATCTGAGAATATTGTACATGGTGTACTGTCTTCAGGCAGCTTGTTGTAGAGCAGAAGTAGCAGAGCAGATTGTACATAGTGTCCTATCTGCAGGCAGCATGTTATAGAGCAGGAGGAGGTGAGTACATTGTACATAGTGTACTGTCTGCAGGCAACATGTTATAGAGCAGAGGGAGCTGACAGATTGTACATAGTGCCCTGTCTGCAGGTAGCTTGTTATAGAGCAGGAGCAGCAGGGCAGATTGTACATAGTGTCCTATCTGCAGGCAGCATGTTATAGAGCAGGAAGACTGAGAAGATTGTACATAGTGTCCTATCTGCAAGCAGCATGTTATAGAGCAGGAGGAGCTGAGTAGATTGTACATAGTGTTAAGGATCACACGGGTGCACGCTATGGGTATGATTGGAACCGTTGCCGTCGCTGGTATCAGCGGTGTGCCTCTCCACCGCTATTAACTAAAAGAAGGAGCAATAATAAGGTATACCTGCGCTGGCTGGAAAGAGTGAGTGTATGTGTGTTATAAAAAGAGAATTGTGCAAGGGGAAAGGACTGGACTTCTTAACACTTTGCGATTATCTCTAAAAAGAAACCAGTTGTCAGTTTTGGTGGAACACTAACCTGTAGCACCACTTGTAGCGGGTTTCCGCGGGTCCCAGCAAAATGAATCCAACAGTGTGATTTCTTTGGTCCAGGGTTCCCACTATAGTCCCCGTTGTGGTCCAAGCAATAGTTGAGCATAGCGAAGCCCCGGCCGGTAGCTCGCTCCTAAGTCAGACTAGTAAAAACAGATGTCCCCGGTGACGTCACCCACAAGGTACGATGGTCCAGAAGGACAAACAGGAATATCCACCGACGCGTTGTTCGAAAGCAACGGCTTTCTCTCTCAGGGTGCAGAGTTCCTGGGTCTGGTGATGATGAGGTGTTTTATATAGAATCCGTACTCTAATGGTACTAATCCGTTCTGAGAGATGTTTCAATGTGAGTTGTTATAATCGTTTCCAACTTTAGTCAATCTCTGTCTTGCTCGTTTCACAACTTGAGTTCCTTGCTCTCTTGTTCTATATATATTTCCTATTCACTCGCATTGTTTTTTGACCCTGCATTCTATCTATTTGGGATCGCTCTTAATTTAGTGTTATTCTTTATTGTTCTAAAAAATATTAATGATAAAACCTATGGTGGAAAAAACTTTATTACTTCAGTTAAAATATATATATATTAAGATAAATATGTTCGTTGCTCCATCTTCGGACAGGATGGAGCAAATCTGAACATTGTAAAGTATCACAGATTATATACACATCGTACAGTATGTAAGCTGATCTTTTAAATTTTTTTTTTTTTTTAATTATTATTTTTTTTTTAATTTAATATTTAAATTTTTTACGATTTTAAGGATAAAGGAACATCTGAGAAATATAACTAAACGACTTGAGGGCCACCCCCTATCACGACACTACAAGGAGAAACATAATGGTCAAATCAAAGGTAGTGTCATATTTGGAATAGAACAGGTGAGACGAGACTGGAGGGGTGGCAACTTTATAAGTAGAAAGTCGTTGGATTTTTTAACTCGACACGCTAGTACCCAACGTCTTAAATAGCGAAATTGAGCTATTTGCCTTTTGATTTTCAAATTTTTACCTTGGTTTTTATGAATACCGCTATTATTATTAAAATCTTAAAAAATTTAAATATTAAATAAAAAATAAATAAATAAGACCAGCTTACATACTGTACGATGTGTATATAATCTGTGATATTTTACAATGTTCAGATTTGCTCCATCCTGTCCGAAGATGGAGCAACGAACATATATATCTTAATATATATATTTTTTAACTGAAGTAATAAAGTTTTTTCCACAATAAAGTTTTTTCCACAATAGGTTTTATCATTAATATTTTTTAGAACAATAAAGAATAACACTAAATTAAGAGCGATCCCACTAGATAGAATTCCAGGGTCCAAAAACATATGCAGTAATAGGAAATATATATATAAAAACAAGAGGCAAGGAACTCAAGTTGTGAAACGAGCAAAGACAGAGATGACTAAATGTTGGAACGATTATAACAACTCACATTGAAACATCTCTCAAGAACGGATTAGTACCATAGAGTCGGATTCTGTATAAACACCATCATCATCACCAGACCCAGGAATCTTACCCTGAGGAAGAAAGCCGTTGCTTTCGACAACGCGTCGGTGGATATTCCTGTTTGTCCTTCTGGACCATCCGTACCTTGTGGGTGACGTCACCGGTACATCTGTTTTTACTAGTCTGACTTAGCGGAGCTACCGGCCGGGGCTTCGCTATTGCTCAACTATTGCTTGGACTACAACGGGGACTATAGTGTGAACCTGGACCAAAGAAATCACACTGTTGGATTCATTTTGCTGGACCCGCGGAAACCCGCTACAAGTGGTGCTACAGGTTAGTGTTCCACCAAAACATGACAACTGGTCTTTTTTAGAGATAATCGCAGTGTTAAGAAGTCCAGTCCTTTCCCCCTTGCACAATTCTTCTTTTTATAACACACATACACTCACTCTTTCCAGCCAGCGCAGGTATACCTTATTATTGATAGGGGGCAGTATTATAGCAGTTATATTCTTGTACATAGGGGGCAGTATTATAGGAGTTATTTTTTTCCTTTCTCTAGCCGGTCCCCACGGTTTTACTCTTTTTTTCCCCCCCACCTTTGTGTAGGCGTGTATTCTTCATGCCGGAAATCTACTCACGCACACATGAGCAAATACTACTTAACCTAGGTGAGGACGTCTAAGCAAAACTAGGTATGACTAAGGACTGAGATTTCCCCGAATAGTCCGAAACGCGTTACCCTTGCTACCCCCCCCCCCTTTCCCCCCTTTTTTTCTCTCCGTGTTATACTGCCCATGCTGTGTCCATGCTTCTGCATGCCATGAAGCACATGTCTTTTAATATGTTTTTCTAATAAACTCCTACTTTATTTTATCTGGCCGCTTACCCTTGGATTTTTCCACACGTGTGCCGGCGTCCCGGCTTTTTCCTTTTTTCTTTTTCTCATTTACTCATCACTGAATGCTACCGGATCAGTGAACGGGACTCTGCCGTGCACCTGGCCTTGGATCCGCACCACGTATAACCACAATCTACGAAGGGTGAGCTGTTACCAAATTTCTTTTTCTTTTTTGTACATGATTGTAATTATTATTGGTTTCACGTGCTCCCCACCAAGTCAAGCCCTCAGTTTCCACAGGACTGTATTGGACAACTGCATAATATTACTAAGTTCAAGGGCGTCGACATTGTTGCATCCCATGGACTACATAGGACTTCCGTAAAGTCCACTTGGCCAGTTAATGTGGAACGTATATGTTTACACATGTTTACATAAACAAATCCTAAGAAGATCCTTTTTTCTTTCTTCTTTTGTGTACTTTTTAATATTCCATTGGGTAAGACAGGCCACATCATGGACACGGCAGGCAGCAGCGGTACGGCTACACCGTTGTTACCTCCTCTGGACAATCCTATACGCTTAAATAAAGCCCTTGCACTTTTTTCCCAAACTGATCCCAGTCAGGACTCTGAATTTATGATGCGCAACCTCCTATGTAAATTAGAGGATTGCTCCACAAACCAACTAAGATTGTGGTGGGATTGTACCACTTTACAAAACTATATTGCTAAAGACATGATACCTCGCGGACTCCGCATCAAAAAATTTCCCTCCACTATTCAGAAGGAGGAATTCGAAGTCCAGTGGAACAAAATTCTATCCAATTGCTCTTTACAACTCATGTCGCTAATAATACAGAATGAACAAGAACAGCTCAAAAGCCTACAAGAGGAAATCGATTCATTACAAAGTCAATTACAACCTTTTGTTACATTTGAATATTATATTACGGCACATCAGAAGTTGGAGGATAAATTAAACATCTTGGAAACTCAAATCACCAGTACCAAAAGGGACAAATTCAACAGAGACCTAGAAGACTATTCTTCCAATCAAGTATACCTCAAACCAGGACAATCAAGATACAAATCTATCCTTAGACGCAAACCCAGAAATAAAAAACCAAAACCCAAAGTCACTTTTTCATCGTCTGAATTAGACTCGGAACCCAATACCGATACGTCTGACACCGAAAAAGATTCTACAACCAGTATGCCCCAAAAAAACGACAAGGGTACTGGGAAAAAACCCTTAAAAAACCCAGAAGGTCGGGCAGGAAACATTCCAAAGGACACTCAGTCCAGAAATTACACCACACGCCAGACCAAAAAATAATTTCTCCTTCTGCCCTGCCCAACGACTCACTCGATAAAGATGGCTCCAGGAAACAAATTCACATTAATTTTCAATCATCGCAGGACATTCCAACTACTCATGGCACAGCTAACACTAGTGTCATCAATTTGTCAGCTTGTATCCTCTCCCAGAGTCAACTCAGATTATTAAATAAGGGGTTGTCCTTTGCACCAACAAATAATATGAACCTCTATAGAACCATCAAAGATGTCAATAAATTTATGCGACTTTTAACAGTAAAGAAACATTTCTTCACCCCTGATGAAAACAGCACAAGAACCGTTGTTCACCATTCGTTTTCACCTACAAACACTAAGGGCAAAGAAAAGTTTAATCCTAAAAATACCTTCCAGGATAATACTACCCTGATGAATTTACTCGAAATGGACACGGCCACGGATAACCCTGTACCTATCCTTGACACTTCACATCTTGTCAACACCACCAACACCTCCTTTTATCCAATCAAAAGCAGAACAACGGAAATGGATTTGTTCCAGGAGGTCGTAGAAGAGGAACTGAAAAACTTATCTGTCAAATCTTCATCAACTCCGTTACCCTCCAATCTCACTACACAGGAACGCAAAGCTTTACAACAATTAAGTAACAATCCACACATCTATATACGTCCTTCCGATAAAGGAGGTTCTGTAGTAGTTCTGGATAGGAACCTGTATCTTCAGGAGGTCGAAAAGCTGCTAAATGACACTGATGTGTATCAAAAATTAACTCAAGATCCCACTCCAACCATTACAAAGAATTTACAATCTTTATTACAAGAAGGCTTTTCCTTAAAAATCTTTGATGAGAAAACAAGGGAATTTTTACTTCCGAAGGATCCTATTATTCCCTCATTCTATGCCCTACCTAAGACGCACAAGCCTGACTTTCCACCCCCACTCAGACCCATTGTATCCAGTATGGGGTCACTAACCGAAAAATTGGGTGCCTGGCTCGACAGACTTTTACAGCCGCTGGTTTTTCGTCTGCCAGGATTTCTACAAGACTCTAAAACAGTCCTGTCAATCATGAATGACTTTGATTGGTCCCCTTCTTCAAACTGGCTGTCATGTGACGTTTCTGCCCTCTACACCTCTATCCCACATAATCTTGCCAACCAAGCCCTTGAATACCATTTGAGAAAATATAGTAATTATGATCTCACTTTACAGAATTATATGATTTCAGTTTTATCTTTCTTACTATCCAATAATTACTTTATGTTTAACACCAGGTTCTACCTCCAAAAGTTGGGTTGCCCAATGGGCGCTAGTTTTTCACCTTCGCTTGCCAACCTCTACATGGCCCATTGGGAGGAACACCACCTATTTTCTTCACACAATCCCTTCTCAGACTGTATTTCATGGTATGGCAGATACATTGATGACTGTCTCCTGGTCTGGACCTCGGACCAGGAGACAGTCATCAACTTCATCCAGTACATTAATAATAACCCCTACAATCTTAAATTTACTTATGAGTTTGGAGGCAACCAAATTTCTTTTTTGGATGTTTCTCTAGTGGGAGACAATTCAACAGGTAAAGTGCAAACTGCACTTTTCCGCAAAAAGACGTCAGGCAACACTCTCCTGCATTCTAAAAGCTGCCATGCTCCGCACACAATTAAAAATTTGCCCATAGGTGAATATGTCCGGGCCAAAAGAGCCTGCTCCACCGTGTCCCAATATAGAACAGAATGTCACACCATAACCCAAAGACTCCTACATAGGGGTTATTCTAAAAAATTATGCAAACGGGCCATGTACATAGTGAACAAGAAAACACGGTCAGACTACCTACAAACTACCACCAATACCATATCAGATAGACCCCAACTTACATTTAGCTCCGAGTTTAGCACACAGTTCTACGATATTATCGACATCATAAAAAGACACTTACCTCTTCTCCAACATGAACCCACACTTGCTAAAATCTTGGATAAAGGTGTCTCCTTCGTGTCTACTAAAGCTAAAAATTTGGGGGACATTCTTTCTCCTAATACTTTTTCCAACTCCCCACATAAAAACAAGAACACTTGGCTCCAAACTACTGGTAGTTTTTGTTGTGGTGGGACACGCTGCAATATCTGTAGATATATGCACAAAACCACATGCTTCTCCTCATACAGCACTAACAATTCCTACAACATTAAAACTCATATGAACTGTGAATCTACTCACCTAGTTTATCTTATACAATGTACAAAATGCACACTTCAATACATAGGATGCACTATGAGGAAGCTCAAAGATCGTATTAGTGAGCATATCACCGCAGCGAACCCCAAAACTATTTCCAGCACACGGAACTCCTCGGGAGTTTCCAAACACTTTAAGGAATTCCATGCTGGCAGTACCACTACAATGCAGGTAGTTGCGATAGAACAGGTCACACGTCCGCCCAGAGGAGGTGATTGGAAAAAACTGCTTCTCTCCAAAGAAGCTTATTGGATTCTAAACCTTGATACCCGATACCCAAAAGGTTTAAACTATAGACAGGACCTATTATATTTCTATTAAAATATCCTGTCCTATTATTCAAAATATGGTTTTTTTTTTTTTTTTTCCTTTCTCTAGCCGGTCCCCACGGTTTTACTCTTTTTTCCCCCCCACCTTTGTGTAGGCGTGTATTCTTCATGCCGGAAATCTACTCACGCACACATGAGTAAACACTACTTAACTTAGGTGAGGACGTCTAAGCAAAACTAGGTATGACTAAGGACTGAGATTTCCCCCAATAGTCCGAAACGCGTTACCCTTGCTTCCCCTCTCCTTCCCCCCCTTTTTTTTTCTCTCCGTGTTATACTGCCTTTGCTGTGTCCATGCTTCTCCATGCCATGAAGCACATGTCTTTTAATATGTTTTTCTAATAAACTCCTACTTTATTTTACCTGGCCGCTTACCCTTGGATTTTTCCACATATGTGCCGGTGTCCCGGCTTTTTTCTCTCTTTTTTTCTTTTTCTCATATAGACAGTATTTCATTGTACATAGGGGCATTATTATAGTTTATATTCTTCTGTACTAGGGGGCAGTATTATAGTAGTTATATTCTGTACATAGGCGCAGTCATTATAGTAGTTATATTCCTGTACATATAGGGGGCAGTATTATAGTAGTTATATTCTTGTACATAGGGGGCAGTATTATAGGTTTTATATTCTTGTACATAGGGGGGCAGTATTATAGTAGTTATTATCTTGTACAAGGGGGCAGTATTATAGTAGTTTATTCTTGTAACATAGGTGGGCAGTATTATAGTAGTTATATTCTTGTACATAGGGGGCAGTATTATAGGTTTATTTCTTAGTACATAGGGGCAGTATTAATAGTGTTTATATTGTCATAGGGCAGTAATTATAGTGTTATATTCTTGTACATAGGGGCATATTATAGGTAGTTATATTCTTGTCATAGGGGCAGTATTTATAGTAGTTATATTCTTGTACATAGGGGCGTATTATAGTAGTTATATTCTGTTAACATAGGCGGCAGTATTATAGTGTTATATTTCTTGTACAGAGGGGCAGTATTATAGTAGTTATATTCTTGTACATAGGGGCAGTATTATAGTGTTATATTCTTGTCTAGGGGCAGTATTTAGTAGTTCTTTCTTGTACATAGGGGGCAGTATTATAGTAGTTATATTCTTGTACTAGGGGGGCAGTATTATAGTAGTTATATTCTTGTACATGGGGGGCAGTATTATAGTAGTTATTCTTGTACATAGGGGGCAGTATTATAGTAGTTATATTCTTGTACATAGGGGCAGTATTATAGTATGTTATATCCTGTACATAGTGGGCAGGTATTATAAGTAGTTATATTTTTGTACATATGGGGCAGTAGTCCATGTAGTTATTGCTTGTCCAATAGGGGCAGATTATATAAGTGTTATTCTTGTACCATAGAGGCAGTATTATAGTAGTTATATTCCTTACATAGGGGCAGTATTATAGTGTTATCTTCTTGTACTAGGAGCAGTATAGTGATTATAGTCCTGTTACATAGGGGCAGTATTATAGTAGTTATATTCCTGCACCGATCGCGGCTATTAACACTTTCATTGTCGCCGGCGGCGCGTCATCGGGGGGCGACGGTGGCGTCATCGGGGGGCGGCGATCGGTTGCCATGGTAGCCTCGGGTCTTCTTTTGACCGAGGCTATCCGCTTTCTGCCAGATTCGTTACAATGATCCTGCTCATTGGAATGAATGAGCTGCAAAAATGGCCATATATTGCAATACGAAGATTGGCGTATACGGTAGCATGCGACTCTGACCATCCTAGGGTTATGTACCCTAGATGGTCTAAGAAATAGTGGAAAAAAAAGAAAAAAAAAAGGTTTTAAAAATAAAAAAATTATAAAATATTAAAAATTCTCAATCGCCCTTTCCCTAGAAGGATATAAAACATAATAAACAGTAAAGATCACAGAACTATTAGGTATCGCCGCCTCCCAACAATCCGATCTATCAAAATATAAAACGGTTCCGGCGGTGACCTCCGACGACGGGAATGGCGCCCAAATGTCCGAAATGCGACTTTTACACTTTTTACATAACACATGAAAAAAAATGATCAAAAGTCGCACAGACCTCAAATGGTAGCAATGAGAACGTCGGCTCATTTTCGCAAAAATGACCCCACACAAATCTCGTGCCCGAAATATGAAAAGTTATTAGAGTCAGAAGATGCCAAAAATTTTTTTTTTTTTTTTGACACATGTTTAATTTTTGAAAATGTATTAAAACACAATAAAACCTATATAAATGGGTATCCACGTCAATCACCGCGATCGCACCGAACCAAAGAATAAAGCTGAGGTGTTATTTTGGAGCGCACATCAAAGTCGAAAAACTGAGCCCACAAAACGTGACGAGGCGTTTTTTAATTTTTTCCACATTTGGAATTTTTTCAGCTTCGCAGTACACGGCATGTTTAAAATAAATAACATTACGGGAAAGTGAAAATTTGTTACGCCACAAAATAAGCCTCACCAGTCTGTACACGAAAAATGAAAAAGTTATGGATTTTGAAGTTGGACGAGCGAGAAATTAGCGAAAAAACCCTGCGTCCTTAAGGGGTTAATGGAACATGGAAAGTTCTGGAATTGTTCTGTGCACCAGGAGCCCCCTGCACCCCTACAACTCTGGTGTTACTACGTGTCCTCACAGCTGGAGGGGGAGCCCAATATTATAATGAGGAGGGTGGGCTCTGTTTTTGGGGAGGGTGGCATCTGCAATGTACTAGTTGACCAGCAGGTGGCAGCAGCGTCCGCTGATGAGTGTAACTTTTTGGGTTATTTAAGGAGCCCTGACTCCACAGCTTATAATAGTGCAGGACGTTATAAGAGGAGCGGCTGATACCAGGGACACTGGAGATGAAGTCATATACAAGTAGAGAGCAAGTATCTGCCTGATCCTATAATAATAGCCATAGAAGTGCGGTGCCCCTGAGCTGCTGCGTCCATGGGGCTAATATATGTTATATCCCACTATATATACTGTACTTGTGATCTCTTAGAGGTATGAGGCTATTAATAGCATATCAGTAGCATACCCCTAGTGTGTCGTGTATTTTTAGGGTCTGACCCTCTACTGTCTGTGTTGTGTCTGTGGGAGTTTCCTGCAGGGTCTCCGGTTTCTTCCTCCCTGTAATTATAGGGACGTCAACAGAAATTTTATGGATGGTTATGACTTCCCCATATCAGGAAAAAGCACAGATTTTGTAGTATTTTTGTCATGGGGGGGTTTTAAAATGTATTTTTATTTTTCATTTCAAATTTTTTTTTGTATTTGCATATATTCAATATAAATACTGTGTATACAGCCACCAATAGTGGGCGCTCAGGAGATTACTACATACTGTATATACAGCCACCACTAGGATGCACTGAGGAGATTACCACATACTGTATATATAGCCACCACTAGGAGGAGCTAGGGCTTACTACATACTGGATATACCGCCACCACTAGGGGACTTCAGAAGATTACTATATACTGTTATCCCCACCACTAGGGGGAAGTCAGGAGATTACTACATAACTGTATATACAGCACCATCTAGGAGAGCTCAGGATGATTATTACTACTGTATATTACCAACCACCAATAGGAGGAGCTCAGAAGATTACTATATACTGTATATACAGCCACCACTAGGCAGGCTCGGAGATTACTACATACTGGCATATACAGCCACCACTAGGGGGAGCTCAGGAGATTACTAACATACTTCTATACAGCCACCACTATCGAGGAGCTCAGGAGATTAACTACATTACAGTCATATACAAGCCACCACTAGAGGAGCTCAGGAGATTACTACATACAGTATATACAAGCCACCACTAGGAGGAGCTCCAGGAGATACTACATACTGCATAGACAGCCACCAACTAGAAGGAGCTCGAGTTACTACAGTACTGTATAAACAGCCACCACTAGGGGGAGCTCAGGAGATTACCACATATTGTATATATACATCCAGCGCTGGATTAGCTTCAGAGAGTAGAATATACTGTATATACAACCACCAGTAGGGAGAGTTCAGGAGATGACTACATACTGTATATACAGCCACCACTAGGAGGAGCTCAGGAGATTACTACACATCTACTGTATATACAGCCACCACTAGGAGGAGCCAGGAGATTACTACATACTGTATATACATCCACCACTAGGGTAGCTCCAGGAGATTACTACATACTGTATATACAGCCACCACTAGGATAGCTCCAAGATTAACTACATACTGTATATTCAACCACCAGTAGGGAGAGTTCAGGAGATGACTACATACTGTATATAGTTGGTTTTAATCATGTCATAAAGCATATTTTAGGTCATGCTTGATGTCAAGGGATCTGCCTTAAAAGTTAGCTAAAAGAGGCGTGGTTTTCCTTGTTACATCCTTGAAAACTTTGCATATTTTTACATAATGTATTTACAGCCACCACTAGGATGCACTGAGATTACCACATACTGTATATACAGCCACCACTAGGGGGAGCTCAGGAGATTACTACATACTGTACTATACAGCCACCACAGGGGAGCACCGGAAATTACACTACGGTATATACAGCAACCACAAGGGAACTCAGACATTACTATATCTGTAATAGGCAGCCACCACTAGGAGGAGCTCAAGATTACTGTATACTGTATATAACCAGTCCATCACTAGAGGGAACTCAGGACATACTATATATTTGTATATGCAGCCAGCAGCCACCACTAAGGGAGCTCAGGAGATTACTATAACTGTATATTAGAGGCCACCACTAGGAGGAGCTTAGGCGATACTATATCTTGTATATACGCAACACTATGAGAGCTCTCAGGAGATACTACACACTGTATATACAGCCACACTAGAGGAGTCTCAGGGAGATTACTAACATACTTATATACAGCCAACCACTAGAGGAAGCTCAGGAATACTACATACGTATATACAGCACACACTAGGAGTAGCTCATGACTTACTACATACTGTATATAAAGCCACCACTCGGAGGGAGCTCAGGGAGATTACTACATACGTATATACAGCCACCACTAGGGGAGCTCAGGCGATTTACTATAACTGTATATACGCCCCCGACTAGGAGAAGCTCAGGAGATTTACTACCTACTGTATATACAGCCCCCACTAGAGGCAGCTCATGAGCTTACTAAATACTGTATCTACAGCCCAAGCCACCACTAGGAGGAGCTCAGGAAGTACTACTTCGTACATAAGCCACCACTAGGGGGAGCTCAGGAGATTACTATATATGTAATCCAGCCACCACTACGGAGGAGCTCAGGAGTTTCTCATTCTGTATATTACAACCCCACTACTGAGGAGCTCACGAGATTACTTAACATACTGTAATATGCAGTCCCAAACCACTATGAGGAGCTCATGAGATTACTATATACTGACTGTAATATATAGCCACCACTAGGGAAGACTTAGGCGATTACTATATCTGTATTACAATCCACCACTAGGGTGACTCAGGAGATACTACATCTGTAAATATACAACCACCACTAGGAGAACTCAGGAGATTACTACATACTGAATATCAGCACCACAGGGAGAGGCGCTCAGGAGATTACCTACATACTGTAATAATGCAGGCCACCTAGAGGAGCTCAGGAGATTACTATATCCTGTACTAGAGCCACCACTAGGAAGGAGCTTAGGCGATTACTATTGCTGTATATACAAGCCACCACTAGGGGGAGCTCAGGAGACACTACATACTTTATTACAGCCACCACTAGGGGAAGCTCAGGGGAGATTCTACATACTGTATATACAGCCACCATAGGGGAAGCTCAGGAGATTACTACCTACGTTATCCAGCCACCACTAGGGGAGGCTCAGGAGATTACTATATAACTGTATATACATCCACCCTAACCACTAGATGATCTCAGGAGATCACACCAATACTTTATTACAAGCCACCCACTAGGAGGAGCTCAGGAGATTACTACAACTGTATATCAGCCAGCACACCAGGGGGAAACTCAGGAGATTACTACATCTGTATGTACAGCAAGCAACCACTAGTAGGAGCTCAGGAGATTACTACATACTGTATATACAAGCCATCACCAGGGGGAACTCAGGAGATTACTACCTACTGTATATACAGCAACACTAGGGGAGCTCCGGAAGATTACTACATACTGTAAATATACAGCCACAGCTGAGAGGAGCTCAGGAAAAAAAGAATTACTATATGCTTGTATATACAAGCCCCACTGGAGGAGCTTCAGGAGATTACTACATACTGTATAATACAGCCCCCATTGGGGAGCTCATGAGAATTATCCATACTGTATATAAGCCCCAACTGGAGGACCTCGGGAGATTACTACATACTGTCTATACAGCACCACTGGGGAGTCAGGAACTGTAATGCATTCAGTTCAATGTATCTAAGCTCCTGACTCCCTCTAGTGTGAATTTTATGATGTGGGCAAAGATGATACACATGATAAAGATGTACAATGTACCCGCAAAGTTTTACGCGGTATAGGAAGTCTCTATCTTTCTGTGGATGGTCACTTCCATTTATTAGTGAAGAGATCCAGCTCTTCAAAAGCATGCTTTATGGGAAAAGAGTAATGCAAATTACGTTATAGATGGCATCTTATATAAGACTGGGATTGAAATTGCAGTACCTCTTACTGCCTGAATAGCAAAGGCTGGCGCTATGTGGCATTGTTCTTATTGGTTTGATAGACACATTGTTTACAGGTGGAACCTAAGGAAAGAGATTACATGAAGGTTCCTCGGCTGTGTCTGGGCTGACATGTGGGGAAGGAAATGAGGGTCTCTCTTTGACCCCAGACTGAGTGGAGAGATTGAATGTCTAGAAGATAGCAGGGGGTGATATATATAGTTTTTTAAAAAACACAACACACAGATTGTTATCTTTTTTTTTCACTTATGCAAATGAACACTCGCGCGTCTCTCAAAACCGCTTGTAACTGTACAAAGTAAAGATTTTTGGTGATCCACATGGTGAAAGTATTCAAATCCCCTTAAAGTTTTTTTTTTTTTTTTTTTTTTTACTTTTTCTTATTTTTTTCCTGTTAAAATAACATCTTTTCCACACCCCTCGCCCCCCGGACATATCCCAAAAACAAACCATTCGCCAAAACTCCAGCACACACCACGCGGTGCCGGGAGCCATGCATAGTCCGGTTGTCCCCACTACCTGACACTGTGTTAAGACACAGATAAATCCCCCCAAATTGGGGAATATATCGGCTTCCTCCTGCAGCTGAAAGGATGCCCAAGCAATCGTGGATGCCCTGAGTGTGAAGTCATGGTGTTGCTCAGAGTCCATGATTAGTCAGGATAAGGTAGTCTATGCTCTAATAGTGTAAACTTAGCACCATCTCAGAGTCTCGACCCCCCTATAGACCCGAATAAGTTCTTGTATACCACCCATTGTAACCCATCCTGCAAACGTGAAGTCTTGATCCACCTCTACAAACTTCATATGTATAACCCTACATCTAGACCTCCCATGACCTCTCCTCCCATCTTTGCTTTGGTAGAGTGTCCTCTCCAACGTTCAAACCGCCAACAAGTTCCCCGTCAGATATTTTCATCTTTCAATTAATATCAATTTGTTTTTAAAACTACCCAAACCTGTCCAAATATCCTTAGTCACGTTCTGACACGAATAACTCATCACGCATCTATCACCCTTTGGTCTGACCAATCTACCAATGAGATGATAGAGTCCGTCTTGGTTGTCCGTGATAAGGAAGCACGTATGGTTGGTCGGCATAGAAGAGCTTGGGGTCCTGAGTTTCTTTGGGTAGAGTCGGCAATCAATGGTTTCCTCAGTGTCCCACTCCAGGGCAGCGGCGTGTAGAGGTTTGCCAGTAGAAGGTCGTTCTTTCCAAATCTTGAAAGGTAGCCTTGATTTGTCATGGCTTCGTAAGACCCAGTTCTCGCCTAAGTGTTCTGTGGGGGACAATAGGAGCCATCATAGAAGATGTACAAGCCAAATTATCCAATTAGAAAAATCGTAATCTGCTGATCTAGCCCAATGTCACAAATTGTCCTCAAGCTGTATTAATATTGACCACGTGGTCATCTTCTGGTGAACTGACCTGAAGATCGATGGCTGACTTCCATGGCTGACTTTGGGCAGAGACACGCAACTGCCCTCTTCTGCAGCTTTCCAATCCAGGTCCTCACCTGCTCTCTGGTCAGGAGTTTTCCTTCTCCACTCTCTCGAGGTGTTCCAACCCCACAGGGAAGGGCTGATGAAGATCTGCTGGAACAATTTGTTGGGCCAGGGGCATCTCCAGGATCTAAGGGTGTTGGTCTCATCTTCGTAATAGTTTGTACAACCTGAAAGAACAACGTTCTAGTTTAAGTAACTAATATAGCCAAGATTCACGGGATCAACTGGACAATCGTGCCGTTTCTGTAGCGTGGCTTACTTTGTTTACGGCATGTGTTGACTGTCCACCTAAGAAGTCAGTCAATTTGGCCAACACAATTAGGACTGGACTTTTAAGTAAACCTACCTTGCGGTGCATCATAGAAACGGAACGGAAAGGAAGGGTCACCAATGAAGCCACGGTTGTCAACCATCGTTGTGTTGGAATTTTTCATCCCAATGGCTGCAAAGTGGACAAAACATACATAATTTGGGTTTTGGAAGCTTACAACACACATTATATCTATACATAGATCATTAAAGGCTACTCACGTTTGAAGAACAGGGCGTGTGACAATAAAGGGCGCCATCGGTCTGCTCCAAATCGCTTGTCACCTCGGAAGCTTGCTATCATGTCCTGTGCTGCCCCTCGTTGATGGACTTCAATGGCGCTTCTCTTTGTCTCGGAAGTTGAAATTCTGGAGTGTTTTCGTAGTTGTAATTGTTTCTTGCTGTTCTTCACAAAGTCATCAGAGAAGCTGATGGAGCTTGGTCCGTAGAACGGTTTCCAATCTTCCAGGTGACATTAGAGCTGTGGAGTTTGCTGTACTTCATTGAGAAGCTCAAGATACCAGTGGTGCATGTGGCATCGGGCAGCTTGTCACCTCAGTACGCCTTGGCTTGGCAGCGGTGCTGTCCTTACCACTAGATGGACCAACCAAGAGGATTAGCCACCACCAGGGTGAGAGCAGATGTTTCTCCAATCTTCTTATCTTTGGGCCATGTTTGGTAGGATTGAAGGCAAGCCCAGCACTCGTAGTCAGCCAGGGTTGCGCTGCGCACTGATCTTCCTCTCTACTGAACCTCGCTTGGCCGCTTTCTCCATCCTGCTTTCTTATCGACGGCCTGCAATCCACACAGCGAAAGAAGGCAAAGAAGCCAGGAGGCGGAACTGATCATCCACATGGTGGCTGTGGTTGTAGCACCATGATAATGTATCCTATGAGAGAATATAATATTCCGCTTACGCAACAGTTACAGGACTCCTGGCTTCCCAAGGGTCAAACACAGAATATTCTAATATTTTTTGTCAAATTTTTTAACAGACGATTCAGTGTCTCCCTCGAGACTGAACTTCCTCCTACTGGTCTATTCTTGTAGCCGACCAGCGGTGCCCAACCCCGATCGTCACCGCGTCCGTAAACAAAGCCCTATTCCTATCCGGGAGGATTTCATCCCGGCTTTTTATACTTACGGGTGCCCGAGCCAAAAATTCCAGAAGGGGAAGTCATTCCGAACAATGTTTCAGAGACTATGGTCTAATGTTGCTAAGCGGCTGCATAAAAAGCAAAAAAGGGAGACAAAAAAAACAAAAAAAGCCCAAAAGACAAAAAAGCGAATAATTCTAATTAAAATATATTGCAAAAAATCTAATAAAATAAGTAGATATCATAATGATTGAAACTAAAAGAATTATTAGGATCAAAATTATTTTAGTTTTTTTAATAAAATAGATTTTTTTAAATTGCACATTGCAAAAACTCTGGCTAATCCCAAGCTGGAAGGGTTCCTACAAGAAAATACCTTACTAGGTTTTTGGATACATTCAAGAGCTTCCACCCAGGACGCAGACAAAACCTGTAGCCCGGAGCCAACATAAGAGGAGGCGTGTGCAGAACATTGCGCCATGGTCATATATCAAAGCCTATGTTTGTCAGGCCTGCAGCACATCCGCACATGGTCTGAGTCTCCGCGGCCCATGTGTCAGTCTGCAGCACCTCGCACACGTCTAAGTGTACGCCATTGTGTGCGTCTGCAGCACATTGCACAGATCTAGTGTGGCGCCTAGTAACATGTCTGCAGCACATCACACAGGGTTTAAGACTGCCCTATGTGTCGTCTGTCAGAGTCACATTGCACATGGTCTAAGCGAATGCCTATGTGTTCAGTCTTCAGCCAATCGCACAGGTCCAATAAACAGAGATTATCAGTCTGCAGCACATCTCATATGTTGTAAATGAATGCCTATGTGTCTGTCTGCAGCACATCGCATAGGATCCAGTGAACTCTTATGTGTCGCCTGCAGCACATCGCACAGATCTAAGTGATCGCCTATTGTGTCCTGTCTGCAGCATAATCGCACGGATCTAAGTGAAAGCCTATGTGTCTTCTGCAGCAATCGCACAGGATTTAAGTGACGCCTATGGTCTGTCCCTGCAGCAACAGATCGCACAGGACGAAGTGAACCCCTATGGTGTCGTCTCAGCACACTCGCACGGGTCCCGCCCAGCCTTGGTGAAGTCCACACAATCTGAATATTCAGAGATCAGAGGTTCAGATACCGTTACAGAGTTCATATTGAGGGTTAGGTTGCATTTTTCATTCTGAAAGAGACAGACACGTGAAGCTAATATCATAGGAAACACTGAATCAGCCTATAGGGGCATTCTGTGGGATGGGGGTGCAGTGGGGGAGGGGGTCAGGGGTTGGGGGCTGGGGGGGCTGCTATGTGGCGGACAATTTTTTTATATCTTTTCTGCCTCATGCCTTCAAGCAACTTGTTACAGTCGAATGGACCGCTATCACACTGAGAATTTTTTGTTAAATTTAACGGAGGTTTATAATTACCAACCAGACCCAACAACACAGACTATTTTAACACTATTGTACCAGGTGTTTGGACGGGCAAAGTACCCCCCACCCTCTCTTTGCGGGGCTCGGAGACCTGGGATAATCTAGGGTTAATGGCGATACACCAGAACCCCTGCAATGTCTATGGGGCAATAGAGATTATATTAAGCACATAACCCCCCCCCCCCGCCCCCAGACGTAACATTGTACCAGACACAACTCCCATCTCAAGGAGACCTTTCTGAATACATTGTTACACTGCAGGAAGACGTAGGAAAACCTTATCAATACTGCAAGAGCAATCACATGTGTAGCATGTTTATCCATCTATTGTTACATTGTAAGTCGATACCTACAATTCATCCTCCATGAACTCACTTATGTATCACCCCCTATCCTCCACCAAAACTTATACTTACCTGATAACCCTGCAGAAGAACATCTAATATTTATAGCTCAATTGTAACAATCAGAAGAGGTGATTATAATGTATAAATTTACTTCTCCTTTATAGCTACATTGTTGCAATGTCAAGATATCTACAAGCACTGTCATTTCTGCATTGAACTAAGTGTTCATCAAGTATTTTTATAAGGAATCTCATGGTTAGCAGGGTTACAATGAAGATATATATATATTAAAGTACATTTCCCATGACATAAGATATATTGTTCCATTGTATGCACTGCATATGGTGTATTATTCATGGAAATGTTATAACTACAGTGTTACAATGTACAAGACATAGTATATATGCATGGGAACTAAGTGTTCAGCAAGTATTTTATAAGGAAATCTCATGGTTACAAACCACAGGGTTCAATGAAGAATAGATCATATAATAAAGTACCTTTTCAAGAAACCCTGTATCCATTTTACATTGCACTGTATATATGGTAGCCATTATCCATGGAAATCTTACCATGTACCTGATATAGTGCATAGAGACATACAGATACATTTACAATGCACCGAATATAATAAGTAATTCTCCAGGCACAGGGGGTTGTATGTAGAATACATTTCTTGAAACCTTCCTACTCATTGTTATCATGCTATATGTAGATTGATTACCATAGCTCCTAGTCCCAATCCAGATCAGATAATCCATAATTCCCTATGTAGCAGGCGGTACCCTACCTTGCCAGGAGGAGCCTGCAGGGGCTGGGGAGGTGACTTCTCTCACCAAGTGGTCTTCTTGCTCTCTCTGTCTGTGGGTCTGGGCCCAGTGCTTACCACAGCTCTGTCCTATATACCAGCTGAGGAAAGTTCTGGAGTTGGAAAGTTTATATTTAAATGAGAAAATGGGGGGGGATGTGTCTTGATGCCCCCCTCCTCCTCCAGCCTCCTCCCTGCCGGAGACGCCCGAAAATTCCCTCAGCTCCCTGCAACCTCCCATCAAGTCTGACAATGTGGCAACACAGATTGTTTTCTGTGCAGGGAGGTGGACTGCCCATGATGGGTGCCCGGCCAGGCCTAGTATACAGGGGCCCACCCCGCTGTAGGCGTCATTGTGATATCTGAGACTCACATTCCTTAGATCAATAATCAGCAAGAATCTGGTTATATAATACCATTACGTCATATCGGGGGCGCAGCTATAGGGGGTGCAAGTCGGGATGCACGCGGGTGGTCCCTAAAGACCCTTATTCCACATAAGAAATCATTCTGACCCATAGGATATACATATATATACAAAAATTTGGCACGATCTCCCAATTTTGGGCACTAAAAACTGTCTTTTAAAAGGGGGGGAGTATAACTAGTGTGAAAAATCGCCACTTAAAGAGGTGGTCTTCTGAGGGTCCTCTGTATATGCATTTTATTGTCCCATACTATATGAGCCCACCAATTTAATTAATTGGGGGGAGATTTATCACTGCTTCTAACAGTTAGAGGGGGCGGCGCCATTGGCAGGTGGGGTGGGCAATGGGCCTGAGTAATTTTTAAATTTAAACCGCAAACTTTCATTTGCAGGTTTTTATGCAAAAATAAACCGTCAGTTTTACCTGTTGGGGTTTTTGGCCAGGCTCCGGGTTTGTTTTTTTTTTTTTTGATAAGTTTATGTACACTCCCCCCTTATTGTATTGGGTATACCACCATGTATTCGCTATTTCCCCTGTGGGAGGCGCCGGGCAGGACGCGCCGAACACTTTCCTGCTACTGAGGATATAGACAGCCACATCCCCCCGGGTCTAAGGTAGTGGGAGGGGGGGGGGGGCAGTCACTATATCAGGGGACCCTATATTACACTTGTAGGTGAAGGCCCCTCACAATTCCATTGACATTAGTACCCCTCGAGTCTACTGTATAACGATGGCTACAAGTCACTGCTATGAGCATGGCAAGTCTATAACTAACTAACTGGGGACAATAGACGACATCCAAGTCACATACTGCAGGTTTACTGTCCTTTACGCGATGAGGACTGTGTAAATATATGGACACCATCAAGCACCCACAGAAGTGTCCCCGGGCTCTGACCCTACACATAGTTCTACAGTCTACAGGGGAAGCGCCTGGGATTGTTTCAACGCACACCTGAGGCTGCCTCCATCACAGAATATTCTAGAAGTCTGTGCATCAACACCCCCATTTGGGGTAGAGGAGGGAATAGTAAAATGTACATAGGGGGCAGTATTATAGTAGTTATATTCCTGTACATAGGGGGCAGTATTATAGTAGTTATATTCTTGTACATAGGGGGCAGTATTATAGTAGCTATATTCTTGTACATAGGGGGCAGTATTATAGTAGTTGTATTCTTTTACATAGGGGGCAGTATTATAGTAGTTATGCTTTCCACCCCCACTCAGACCCATTGTATCCAGTATGGGGTCACTAACCGAAAAATTGGGTGCCTGGCTCGACAGACTCTTACAGCCACTGGTTTTTCGCCTACCAGGATTTCTACAAGACTCTAAAACAGTCCTGTCAGCCATGAATGACTTCGATTGGTCCCCTTCTTCAAACTGGCTGTCATGTGACGTTTCCGCCCTCTACACCTCTATCCCACATAATCTTGCCAACCAAGCCCTTGAATACCACTTGAGAAAATATAGTAATTATGATCTTACTTTACAGAATTATATGATTTCTGTTTTGTCTTTTCTACTATCTAATAATTACTTTATGTTTAACACCAGGTTCTACCTCCAAAAGTTGGGTTGCCCAATGGGTGCTAGCTTTTCACCTTCGCTTGCCAACCTCTACATGGCCCATTGGGAGGAACACCACCTGTTCTCTTCACATAATCCCTTCTCGGACTGTATCTCATGGTATGGCAGATACATTGATGACTGTCTCCTGGTCTGGACCTCGGACCAGGAGACAGTCATCAACTTCATCCAGTACATTAATAATAATCCCTACAATCTTAAATTTACTTATGAGTTTGGAGGCAACCAAATTTCTTTTTTGGATGTTTCTTTAGTGGGAGACAACTCAACAGGTAAAGTGCAAACTGCACTTTTTCGCAAAAAAACGTCAGGCAACACTCTCCTGCATTCTCAAAGCTGCCATGCTCCCCACACAATTAAAAATTTGCCCATAGGCGAATATGTCCGGGCCAAAAGAGCCTGCTCCACCGTGTCTCAATACAGTACAGAATGTCACACCATAACCCAAAGACTCCTACACAGGGGTTATTCCAAAAAATTATGCAAACGGGCCATGTACATAGTGAACAAGAAAACACGGTCAGATTACCTACAAACTACCACCAACATCATATCAGATAGACCTCAACTTACATTTAGCTCTGAGTTTAGCACACAGTTCTACGACATTATTGACATCATAAAAAGACACTTACCTCTTCTCCAACATGAACCCACACTTGCTAAAATTTTGGATAAAGGTGTCTCCTTTGTGTCTACTAAAGCTAAAAATTTGGGGGACATTCTTTCCCCTAATACTTTTTCCAACTCCTTGCATAAAAACAAAAACACATGGCTCCAAACCACTGGTAGCTTTTGTTGTGGTGGGACACGCTGTAATATCTGTAGATATATGCACAAAACTACATGCTTCTCCTCATATAGTACTAATAATTCCTATAACATTAAAACTCATATGAACTGTGAATCTACTCACTTAGTTTATCTTATACAATGTACAAAATGCACACTTCAATACATAGGATGCACTATGAGGAAGCTTAAAGATCGCATTAGTGAGCACATCACCGCAGCGAACCCCAAAACTATTTCCAGCACACGGAACTCCTCGGGAGTCTCCAGACACTTTAAGGAATTCCATGCTGGCAGTATCACTACAATGCAGGTTGTTGCTATAGAACAGGTCACACGTCCGTCCAGAGGAGGCGATTGGAAAAAACTGCTTCTCTCCAAAGAAGCTTATTGGATTTTAAACCTTGATACTCGATACCCAAAAGGTTTAAACTATAGACAGGACCTACTATATTTCTACTAAATTATCCTGTCTTATCATCCAAAATATGTTTTTGTTTCCTTTCTCTAGCCGGTCCCCACGGTCTGACTCCTTATCCCCCCCACCTTTGTGTAGGCGTGTATTCTTCATGCCGGAAATCTACTCACACACACATGAGCAATCACTACTTAACCTAGGTGAGGACGTCTAAGCAAAACTAGGTATGACTAAGGACTGAGATTTCCCCCAATAGTCCGAAACGCGTTACCCTTGCTACCCCCCCCCCTTTCCCCTTTTTTTCTCTCCGTGTTATACTGCCTATGCTGTGTCCATGCTTCTACATGCCATGAAGCACATGTCTTTTAATATGTTTTTCTAATAAATTTCTACATTATTTTACCTGGCCGCTTACCCTTGGATTTTTCCACATATGTGCCGGCGTCCCGGCTTTTTTCCTTTTTCTTTTTCTCATTTACTCATCACTGAATGCTACCGGATCAGTGAACGGGACTTTGCCGTGCACCTGGCCTTGGATCTGCACTACGAATTACTACAATCTACGAAGGGTGAGCTGTTACCAAATTTTTCTTTCTTTTTTTGTACATTATAGTAGTTATATTCTTGTACATAGGGGGCAGTATTATAGTAGTCTACATACTGCTCCCTAGGTACAAAGAATATAACTCGATAATAACTACAAACGCCCCCTATGTAATCCAAGAATATAACGACTATAACTACTATGCCCTATTACAAGAATATAACTACTATACTACTGCCCCCTATTACAAGATATAACTACTATATACTCCCGCCCTATGTACACGATATACACTGCTACCATAATACTGCCCCCTATGTACAAGAATATAACTCTATAATAACTGTCCCCCTATGTCAGAATATAACTACTATAATACTACTGCCTTTACCTTAATGGTCAAGAATATAACTACTAAATACTGCCCCCTATGTCATAAATATAACTATATAATACTGCCCCCCCTATGTACAAAGCATATAACTACTATAATACTGCCCCTCTGTACAAGAATATAACTACCTATATACTGCCCCCTATGTACAGAATATAACTACTATAATCTGCCCCCACTCCACCCTATGTACAAGAAATATAAACTAATAAATTGCCGGCCCCCTATGTACAAGATATAACTACTATAATACTGCCCCCTATGTAATGAATATAACTACTATATACTTACTGCCCCTATGTACAATAATATAACTACTATAATACCTGCCCCCCTATGTAAAGAATATACCTACTATAATACTGCCTATGACAAGAATATACTATATACTGCCCCCTATGGTAACAAATAAATAACTACTATAATACTGCCCCCTATGTACAGAGAATTACTACTATAAATACTGCCCCCTATGTACAAGAAATCATCAACTACATACTGCCCCCTAGGTAACGAATAAACTACTATAATACTACGCCCCTTTGTACAACCGAATATAACTACTATAATACTGCCCCTATGTACAAGAATATAACTACTATAATACTGCCCCCTATGTAAAAGATTAACTATATAATACTGCCCCTATGTACAGAATATAACTACTATAATACTGCCCCTATGTACAGATATACTAACTATAATACTGCCCCTTGTACAGGAATATAACTACTATAATACTGCCCCTAGGTACAAGAATATAATACTATAATACTGCCCCCTATGTACAAAATAAGAACTACTATATACTGCCCCTATGTACAAGAATATAACTACTATAATAACTGCCCCTATGTACAGTATAAACTACTATAATACTGCCCCTATGTACAAGAATATAACTACTATAATACTGCCCCCTATGTACAAGAATATACCTACTATACACTGCTTCCCTATGTACAAGAATATAACTACTATAATATGACCCCTATGTACAGAATATAACTACTATAAATACTGCCACCCTATGTCCAAGAATATACTACTAATATCTGCCCATGTACAAGATATAACTACTGTAACCTACTGCCCCTATGTACAAAATATAACTACTATATAACTGCCCCCTATGTACAAGAATATAACTACTATAATATGTATCTGAAATCTCATACTGCCCCCTATGTACGAATATAACTAACTAATACTAGCCCCCTATGTACAAGAATATAACTACTATAATACTGCCATCCTAAGGAATTAAGAAAAATACATAGGAATATTATTTCTTGCGGGATTTACCGCAATTTGGATGTTTTCCCTGTGCAGTTATGACTCTAATTCTGAGATCTGGCTGATGACGTTCTCGCTTAGATGTAATATTGGGTTATTCTTCGAAACTGTGTCTGGGAGCTGCAGTGACTGAATGGTTGAAGTATTAATGGCGGGGAGAGTGCGGCTGGAGATTGTGGATTTCCTTCTCATTAGGTTGTCTAGATAGGAGAGATGTGTAGAAGTCTCCGGGGGAGTCACAGTGTCTGGCCAGTATAAGCTGCAGTCAGGGGACGTGGGTGGCTTGAGTCTTCCAGGACCTCTGTGTTGTCCGCTCGCGTCTCCTCGGTACGGACAATGTGGTTTCTTTCCTGTGTTAACCTTTTACTGCACTACTTTTTTCTTCAGAGCCACCTTTCATCTCCAGTATAACGCCACTCAAGGGACACGGTGTCTTCCAAGATAGTTCCTTGGGCTCCAGGCTCCATGGGACAAGTCCTAACCCATTTAGGGTATCAGGGCCTGGATCGGCTGCAATTGGCTGCCTGAGAGGATTAACATGGAGATGGACAGGAGACTTCCTGGGAACGGACGCTGGAGTTTGTCTACGCACGACTGTGGCTTGCAACCCAAGACTCTCTCTCCGCCTTCATCAGCCAGGTCGAGGAAACAACATCAACACGGTCTCTGTTGGTCCAGTTTGTCCCGGAAGCTGTGATGGTAAGAGGATGAGAGGCTCTGCACCTGTAGGACGGGGCCATGTAACACCGGGGTGAGGTTATCCTGTCTCTGCGATGCAATGGGGGGGCCTTAATCTTTTTGACGAGATGTGGTAGAACCTCCTCTCCTCTAGGTGTAGAGGATGCCCCCTGTCTATGGTGATGGTAGAACCTCCGCTCCTCTAGGTGTAGAGGATGTCCCCTGTCTATGGTGATGGTAGAACCTCCGCTCCTCTAGGTGTAGAGGATTCCCCCTGTCTATGGTGATGGTAAAACCTCCTCTCCTCTAGGTGTAGATGATGCCCCTGTCTATGGTGATGGTAGATCCTCCTCTCCTCTAGGCGTAGAGGATGCCCCCTGTTTATGGTGATGGTAGAACCTCCTCTCCTCTAGGTGTAGAAGATGTCCCATGTCTATGATGATGGTAGAACCTCCTCTCCTCTAGGTGTAGAGGATGTCCCTGTCTATGATGATGGTAGAACCTCCTCTCCTCTAGATGTAGAGGATGACCCCGTCTATGGTGATGGTAGAACCTCCACTCCTCTAGGTGTAGATGAAGCCCCTGTCTATGATGATGGTAGAACCTCCTCTCCTCTAGGTGTAGAGGATGCCCCTGTCTATGGTGATGGTAGAACCTCCTCTCCTCTAGGTGTAGAGGATGCCCCCTGTCTATGCATTGTCCGTGTATAATGCGCTGTGCGGGGAGTCACTAAGATCGTGCACCTGATATCCTGCATGTGTCGCTTCCCCACTCAGGTCCCCGGAGTTCTCCTTCTTCTTCCTGGTGCATGTAAGTGCATTGTCCGTGTATAATGCGCTGTGCGGGGAGTCAGTAAGATCCTGCACCTGATATCCTGCATGTGTCGCTTCCCCGCTCAGGTCCCTGGAGTTCACCTTCTTCTTCCTGGTGCATGTAAGTGCATTGTCTGTGTATAATGCGCTGTGCGGGGAGTCACTAAGATCGTGCACCCGATATCCTGCATGTGTCGCTTACCCGCTCAGGTCCTCGGAGTTCACCTTCTTCTTCCTGATGCATGTAAGTGCATTGTCTTGCGACAAAATTTGAAAGTGAAATCCCGCGTTCAGTCCGAATCAGTCGGATCGTCCGATGGCACGCCGCCTGATTTCTGTCGCATGAAAGCAGCGCAGCCGCAACACAATCCCAGCGCAGACACCTGTTAAATACCTGTCAAAACCTGAAAACGGTGCAATGTCCGACAAAAGTGAGTAGCACGCCCCTTAGTAAATAAGCCCCAATGTCTGACTTTGCCATGAGAGTCCCCTGACCCGGCACACAGAGGAGGTAAATTAAAAGAGACATAGGAGGCCTTCTCTAGGGAAATACCGGTGCAGGAGGATAACGGTCCAACAACCCCTTGAGGGACGCTACAAACACGCAACCCACAGAAGAAATTCCCCACCACCCCACACCCCAGCATAATGAAAAGTACCTTGTGGAGGAGCACCCGTGCGAGAATCTGCGGGTGATGAAATCTCTGCGGCTGGAACCAGACTGGCTGCCCTGGACGACCCACCGTGGTCCCGCTGATGCTGTGGACGGCGACATGTAGAAAGGCCTTTTCAAGGAGCTTGAAAGACCACCAGAGGAGGACGGGGAGCATTTATCGGGGTTTCATCCCTTTTAGTGAGAACCTAAGTGTTTCCACACATATAACATCAGGTTTCAATCTCACATTGAGGTTTTCTGATGCAGTTTTGTAGCAGGTGCTGATCCTAATGGGTGAGAACATATAATGGAGATGCTGCTCCTCCTCTGATTTTTTTCTCCACTCCAGGTTTTGACATCAAACAATGCTTTTTGTCAGGGTTCTGGGTCAGTGGACCCTCTGGACCACAGCAGGAGATGGTACTAGCCGACACCTGGGAACGGAATCTAAGTGGCACCTGGTCTTCTCCAGAGCAAAGCGGGATGGTGTTGCTGCGGCCGGGTACCCCCAGGTCTTTCCAGAGGTGTGACCAGCCCGCAGTGGCAGCCAAGGATACAGTACCGAATCATAGTCCAAGCTCAGGGTCAGAAGCAGGCTGGTAGTCAGGACAGGTGGCAGAGATGCAGAGTCAAGTCCAAGTCCGGGGTCAGCAACAAGAGATCACGTAGGAGGGAACGGGAACACAGGAACATGGGAACAGGAACGCAGGAAAAGTGTTGCAGGAACACAGGAAAATTGCAGGGGAGCTTTCGCTATGGCGTATAGCTTAAAGATCCAGTGGGAAGTGATGGGAGCCGCCAGATTAAATAGAAAACCTGGAAGTGGCCAGCGCTAGTCAGCGGTGTGCTGGCCCATTAAATTTCCGGGTGCCAGCGCGGGCACCCTAGGAAGCCGAGATGTAGCCGGAGCACCCGTGACATGCATGAGCAAACCATGTCTCACTACGACTGAGCCAGAATGTATCATAGTATATAAGGCTGGAAAAAGACGCAAGTCCATCAAGTCCAACCTATAAGAATTAAATAAATGTTTTATCCCCATAACCTGTGATATTTTTTTCTCTCCAGAAAGGCATCCAGGCCTCTCTTGCACATGTACATAGAGTCCTCCATAACAACCTCCTGCGGCAGAGAGTTCCATAGTCTCACTGCTCTTACAGTAAAGAACCTTTGTCTATGATGATGGTAGAACCTCCTCTCCTCTAGGTGTAGAGGATGCCCCTGTCTATGGTGATGGTAGAACCTCCTCTCCTCTAGACGTAGAGGATGCCCCCTGTCTATGATGATGGTAGAACCTCCTCTCCTCTAGGTGTAGAGGATGTCTCCTGTCTATGGTGATGGTAGAACCTCCTCTCCTCTAGGTGTAGAGGATGCCCCCTGTCTATGGTGATGGTAGAACCTCCTCTCCTGTAGGTGTAGAGGATGTCCCCTGTCTATGGTGATGGTAGAACCTCCTCTAGGTGTAGAGGATGCCCCCTGTCTATGGTGATGGTAGAACCTCCTCTTCTCTAGGTGTAGAGGATGTCCCCCGTCTATGGTGATGGTAGAACCTCCTCTCCTCTAGGTGTAGAGGATGGCCCCTGTCTATGGTGATGATAGAACCTCCTCTCCTCTAGGTGTATAGGATGCCCCCTGTCTATGGTGATGGTAGAACCTCCTCTCCTCTAGGTGTAGAGGATGCCCTAGGTGTAGAGGATGCCCCCTGTCTATGGTGATGATAGAACCACCTCTCCTCTAGGTGTAGAGGATGCCCCATGTCTATGGTGATGGTAGAACCTCCTCTCCTCTAGGTGTATAGGATGCCCCTGTCTATGGTGATGGTAGAGCCTCCTGTCCTCTAGGTGTAGAGGATGCCCCCTGTCTATGGTGATGGTAGAACCTCCTCTCCTCTAGGTGTAGAGGATGCCCCCTGTCTATGGTGATGCGGCCCTATCTTCTAGGTGATGCACTCGTCCCTAATTGCGGACAGTTTGGTAACTGTAGGATTGCACAGTCTGGAGATGTACGCTCCATATATCTCTTGTGGGAATGGCGCCGAATGTGAGCTTTCAGGGCACTAGATCTGCTAGGGCTTCATGTCTAAAGAAAATTTTTGCAGGATATTTATTGAGTCAGCGGTTACATGGAGCCTGTTATCTTCAGATTGTGAGCCCGGTGAGTAAGGATAAGATAATGGGCTCTGGTGATTGGAAGTAGGAGGAGGTGCTGTGGCAAGTGGAGGGCCTCACCCTGTGAGTGACGCAGGCCATGCATGGATGTGGATTTAAGCCCAGGTGTAACAGAGGGCAAAGGGGCCTGTATGTATCGCCAGTCGTGGGGTCGCTGCTAACCGAAGCAGCCACCACTCCGCTCCGCGGGCCACCATCTTGGAATCGCCCACGTGGGGGAATGCGAAGTTTCGGAACGGTTGCAGAAGGTTCGTCCCACGGGTATGTCACTGGAGTGTCAATGATGGACGTCACGAGGTGGATGTGATGTGCGGATGGTCCCGGGAGATCCATGTGGGGCCGACAGGGGCAGGTGGTGAGGTCCACAGCTTTAGCCGGCATATGGGTGCAGGTATCCATCCTCATGCGCCTGAATGGTAAGAGGTAAGGGGACTCTCGCGGCGGGTTTGAGTTCGTGCTTGAAAGTGCGTTGAAGGACGTAGAGGTTGACCTCCAGTAGTCCTTCTGCTTTCTTTGCTACCAATTGCAGGTCATGGGATTATGGTGGGTGAAAAAGGTATTATCTGTGGCCAATTCTCTGGGCCCGGCACGGGTCGAGCTCACAAAGAGAGGGAAAAAGACATGCTTCAGGGCTTCCGATAGGCCAAAACCACGTCCCCTATATAATATATTTATGAGATGTGTGCTACCATGGTAACTGCTATGTTCTACAATAAAGTGGACAAGATTACATAAGGGCATCTAAGAGGTTTACATTAAGTAAAACGAAAGCAGAATACTTAAAGTTGCGTAAATGCACCCAAAAGCACGATTGTGTTACGAAAGTAAAAATGAGTGCGTTCAGAGCTGGTTGTGCACGGTACTTTGCAACCATCTAGTGGCCCAAAATGTTTACACTACACACATGGAAATACTTTTATGCCATTATGTGAAACAATAATGACATTTGTTTAGTTTTTGAAAAAAAATACAGACTGATGGAAAGCAAATATTTTAATGAAATGGTTCCTATATGTATGTTAATAGGATTTGCATGAAGTAAAAAAAATCATTAGATTTGCAGAAAGAAACATAACCTTGCCCATAAGAGAGGGGAATCTTTGCCCACCACTTTTATTGATTTGCCAAATACCTAGGCAACACCTATAAAGACAGTGGGGGTGCTCAGCCGACATGAGGCTGGTTGAACCTCTCACTTCAGGCAGCACTACCTGCAGCAACATGAGGGGCAGGATTCAGGGGCGTGCCGTGCACCCGCACAAATTAAGTTTGACATTTGTAATGAGTTGTCTCATCACACCCAAGTCAATACAATAAGATACTGCATTGAGAACCCACCTTACTAAACAAAAACTGAGTTTATTTTCCTACACCCGGAGCTGTGGAGTGGGACTGGACATCATTCTATGGCTTGCCTAAGGCAGCAGTCAGTATAGGTTCACCCAACCTATAAGTAAAACTTCCCCCCCTACTACAGAAGCCTGTGTTCGAATTGTCATGGATTGGTAGTGGCATCTCCTGAAAAATGGTTCTATGTTATTGCCAAGCCCTGTCATTTGGTATATTTCCTTTTAGTGGAGTCATAAATTCTTTTGTAGACCCAATGAGTTTTGGTCTTAATACCTAATTCTAAACCTTGCAGTTTAAAAAAAATGCCAAATGCCTACTTTATGTGGACATTGGTTTTTTATGCATACTCGTATTTTTGTAGGATGTTATGGGGCTTTGAACGTTATGTGCGATTTTTTCAGTTTTCATAAAAACAGCAAAATCATGTATGAGGGACCTGCGCAGGTTCGAAGTCACGTTGAGAGGACCTAGAAAAAGTGTATAGAAACCCATAAATTACCCCATTATAGAAACTATACTGCTTCAACACCACAAGCGTACGTCTAAAAACAACTTTATGAAGTTTGTAACCCTTTACTTGTTTTACGCGGCGTTAAAAAAAATTGGAATTGGTCATTTTGACAAGTAAATTTTTTTTGGCTAAATTAATGTGGGTTCAAAAAAATGTACAAAATTCTCAAGTTTGATCTGTCCGCGCAAAACGCTACCCTATGTGGTGTTTAACCTGCTGTTGGGCACACGGCCAGGGCATCGAAAGGAGCGGCGCCATCAGTAGTAGATGATGCACATATAACTTTGATTGCTATTACAATCTTGTTATTTTTGGACCTTTGGACATATTAAGGCTTATTTTTGACGAAACGAGATGCAGTTACAAGATTCATTTTAGTGGGTCATTAGCTTATTGATTGCGATTTTTTATTAACTCTTGGAATGTATGGGTGAAACGAAAATGTCCAATTGGTTTCCTTTCTTTGTATTTTTAGGGTCGTACACCATACACTAACAATACTATTATTATCTGTATTATATCAGATCACTACATATTACGGTGGACTCATTTATATAGTTTTTTATTATATTCTTACAATTTTACGGAAAAGAAAACGAAATAGAGGAAAATTGTCATGTGTTTTTGCACGCCATCGTTCGGAGACATAACTTTGATAGTGTTTTGGAGTTGACAGAATGCTAGCTTAGGGCTTATTTTTTTACGGTTGATTTGTTGGGTTCTTTCGGCAGGGCTGGGTGTTTGTGGGGGTGTGTGTGACACGGGCGAAGGTGGTGGGGGGGGGGTGTGGTGAGGGGGCCTGGGTAGGCTGCGTCATGGCTGAGGAATGCGGGTGGGTGGTCAGGCCTAAGCAAAGGGTGGGTCGCCATGTGGTATGTTCGGTGCGGACGGCAGCTATCTTTCGATTGTGGGGGTTGGGGCTTGGGGATTGTGAGGTGTCAGATTAGATTGTGTGTTGGTTGGGGGGGTATAGAGGTTATTTGTATGAGAAAGTAACAGTTTTGGCCAGTTTTTTGGATTTAGTTTGGGGTTACGTTATTGTAGGATTGTACGACGTGGCGAACCAAAGATGGTATTTATTTTTGCCATTTGTGTGGGGATTTTTTTACTTTATTACATGGGTATAGGGAAATGTTTGAGTTTAAGGGACTTTACAGGATTTGCTGCGCAGATGCTCATTGTGTCTTACAGCGGGGGTCACTGCCACGAAAGGCAGGGAACAGTCCTGGAAGAGGATATGTCTCGTGAAAACAGGGACACTGACAGTCCCGGGGCTGAGATTGAGCAGCCCCCCCCCCCCCGGTTAAGCGATGCTGGGGTGGGGAGGGGTATGGGGAGGTGGGTGGTGGTTTGGGTGTATGATCTAGTTAAAGCCCCTTGCACGCCACAGGTCATAATATAGCCGACACCCGCAGCTTCTGGAGACGCTACGTTTCAAGCATTGATAGTTGTTGTAATAGTAAATTGTAGGAACGTACTCCCGCGATGAATGACTATACGTCAACATGTCGGTTAAGGGGGTTAAGGGAGTTAATAAATTACAGAAAGTCCTATGATGCATTTTGTCCCGTATCATGGATTCATATGAAGTAAAAGCATAAATTAGACTCTATGGTTTAGTTGGTTTAGTTCATGCAAAATTTACTAGATTCTTTGCAAAGAAAACTATGATTTGAAAATTTCTAACAATATCAATTGAATTCTGTCTAGTTGCATCATGGTTAGTGCAAGAGGAAAAAAAGAGAAAAAACCAGCTCACCTCCACGACTGCATGAATACCGGACGAAACCCGCCTGGTTTGCTGATAGGCACACAACACTAGAGAAAATAACGTTGGATGTCAAGCCAGTAAATGCATCGTTTAGACTTTTATTTCATCCAATAATTCATTCGTCCAATAGTGTTATTCAGGGCATTCCTAACGGTCGTTTCGAGCGATCTAGCGCTCTTAATCATGGAATATCGAATACATTCATAAATGATCCCTTGAAGTACAAAGCCTACTCATAGACACCTGTAGAAGTGGGTGTGTACCAAATTATGACATTCACACCTCACCGATGTGAAGCGAAGTGTACAAAAAGGACCAGAACATGATGAGAATCCGAAAAATTCCAATATACAAAACAATTACCAAATATAACTGGTACAAAAGCCCTACACTAAAACTGGCCTATATTATAAATACTTCAAAAGAAGAAGGGAAATTTCTCTGCGTCTCAGTCCCAGGGCAACTACGCGAACTCCCTCTATGAAGATATCCACGTATACATGTGCTCGCGGGTGGTTTCAACGTGAAAAAATGTTCACGTGGTCCGGACCAAACGCCCCGCATCGCCAATGGGTGAACAACAGACTGCCGGCGAAGAAAATAACACCTATGGTAAGTGATATTAAGCATAGAATAAGGGAATGTTTTTCATATGATTTTTAACGTTTTAAATTACATTATTAAGGATCGTCCTTGAAGGTAGAAAATTTAATATTGAGGTAGTGATCACGGGAGTGGTAGGAAGTAGAAACAGCGTTTTGCCATGGACTATAAGGAAAATCAGTAGGAAAGATTCTTCTATGCTGTATAAATTTCTAAATAAGAGAAAGATGGAAAAAATTAAAAACAAATTACTTTCTTAGAAAGAAATTAATAATCCATAAAGGAATATAAAAAACAAGAAACTAATGAAATATGAGTGGCCATGTAGAGATAAAGTCCCATGGAAAATGTGACATGAAACTAGTGTGATATGCTAATTGTACAAATGGGCAAGGGTCAAACGTGAGAGAATACAATACAAGTAAATATCACAGTATGAGATAAAGACTAAGGTGTATTAAATAGTGCCATAGTTAATAATGATATGAAAATCACTTTATAAATTCATGCCTTAGGATACGAGTGTCAAATTCCAATATCCAAAATGCCTCTCGACTAAGTAATTTGTAATTATATTGACCCCCTTCAAGCGGTATTTTTCAATTTTTTAAAATAGGGCAAAGGTAGGTTAGAATGTCTTGTGTTTCTATGATGTGTTCTACAAAATGTTTGAAGCTCCCTGATAATCCCCTGATAGTAGTGTTGTTAATTCCATTCAGATGTTCTAAAAACCTTACTTTAACTGCGTTTAGTTTGTCAAAGTACATGAGGTCACAATTCCACACAGAAGATAGCATGAAACAACACCTGAGGTGTTGCGCAATTAATAAAATTTTGATTGGTGAAAAAAGTTTTATCTCCAGTGCTTGTCTTAAATGTGTGTTTTTGGGTAAAATACATGTGGACACATCTATTGCTACCACATTTAAAAAAACCCTTTTGGGATAACCACGTGGGATTTGTACGGGAAGCAAACCATGAAGGAGAGAAGAATATACCTGAAGGAGTTCCTATATCGGGGAACTATTCTACAGCCCGGAGAGAAAATTTTTTCCAGCAAGAGTATGGGGTCAGCTTTCCATAAGGGAAGAGCATTTATGAAAGTATATCAGAAATTGAGTCTTTAACTTGAGGACTATAGCTGACTAATAATGTAGGTTTTTTGGATTGATGTGGCTGTCACAACCTACAAAGATTTACTTTTCCCAAGAGTTTGTATCTCGATCCGTTTATCAAGTCCAAGTTTTTGCACGTGACAGCATCCCAATTTGATAATGTCGGGTTTTTTAGTATGATAATGATTCATAGCACACTCCTTTCATTGAAAGTAGCTTTTCAGGCAAGTACGTTTAATCTTGTATAATTCACGAGACTGGAAGGGCTTTAACTGTATGATACAGTGGGTGTTGGATCAAGTCAGCATGCAATATAGTGTTACCTGCTGTTGGTTTAGATATGAATAAAACTCCAATAAGTGCTGTATCCTGGTTACCTCTAAGTGTCGAAATCCTAAAAAAACCCACCCATATCCGTCCTTGGGGTGTGACTGTATGACCGTTCAAAAAAACTCAGAGATTTGAAAGTATTATGAGGATACTCTATAAAAGAGTGCATGGTCAAGATACATCGCCCTCCAGACGATTACAGATATCTATAATACTGCATACCACTCTATAGATCAAAAAAAAGGGTGGTATCATCAGTAATAAAAATTCAATGGTCCTTCCCAGACTATGACTTACTTAATTCGCCAGTGAGGGGAATTTTGCCCCCATCTGAACCCCGAATCTATGTAGGAAGAAAGAATTGTGCAAACATGAAAAAAATTATGATTATTTTACCAGGTAAGTGCAAACATCAACGATAAATTCCTTTCAGCTCCACTGCTGTAATCATGAATTCATTTAGGGGAAATGGTAAAGCCCTGATGGCTAGATGGGAGGATTGACGTATAAGAGACGAACAAACATCACAACTTAAAAAAAATAAGAATTCCTTATTCCATAGAGTATTTTTCAAAGAGGTTAAAACCATCGTGGTATATGCAAAATCCCGGGTATCAAGTTGGCCAAGGGGTTGAAGTAATAGTCAACCCATCACAGAGATTTCGTTAAGAGACCCTTATATACCAGAAACTATGGTTCTCATGGGTGGGGGCATGTGGTAACTTGTGTGTACTTTGGGAAGGGGCATGCATAATGGGAAATTATGGCGATCCTTGGCTGTTAGAGCTGATCTATTTGTTTTTGAGTTTAAAAAAAACTCAACATAGTAAGCCCATTCCTGTAATAACTTGGTTACTTTTGGTTGGAGACTGATGTAGGATTGGCCACCTGATAACCTTCATATAAGTTGTGGTGTCTTTTAAGAGTAAAAGAATGTTGGTTCCTATAATCTTCCTTATTCATCACTAACAACCATGAGCACCTGTGTCTGCCCTTTTATTAGTTACAATGTCTTCCCATCTATTGGAGTTCTACCACGGCCTTTTTTAGGGTCAGTGAGAGATTATTCCGTATATAAAAACCTCTTGATTTTTGTAAGTTTCTTAAATCTCTCTCATCCTTTCCCAGCCAACAGACCCGGTCATGGGATCACACCTTCGATTGTATTGGTAAAAACTTGGATTTTTAAATATTGAAGTCAGTGACAGCATTTAAATCTATTTTTGAGCCTACATTCATCCAAATCAAAAAGAGTGGAGCATGTCATCTGCTCTAAGAAAGAACAAATTTTTATAACATTTTTATTCATCAAGAGGGTTACTACTAATGATTAACATCTTTGTAGGTTCAGATGTTAGAAGGTCTTTTAACGGTCATGTCTCGTATAAATTCGTTAATGTCAATAATGTTGAGTATAAATCGAAATCTCTAGTGGGTACAAAATTAAAGTCACGTGACAGAAGTTCCTCTTGATCTTAGTTCTAATATGATTAGAGGAGATTCAAAACATCAAAATACCTTTATGTTTTTTCGGATCCGTAATTTCCTCTTGGGGATGCCGTCTATGGTGTTTACGCCCCCCTCGACGTTTTGTTTTCTATGTTACGGACTTGGTTGTAGTAAGATGCTCTTGTGGTAATTCTCTCTGGAGAGTCATCCTCTGATTCTTGAAGTGTGACCATCTGTGGATTCTTGTTCCAGATGAGAGGTAAAATTACCCGTAGGTACTGCTAGGTCTTGGTATTCTTCTTTTTTCTTTGTGGGACGTAGAAGAATAGATTTGGGTTGTATGTGGTCTATAGAACAAATCGTATCCACATCCGCCCCACTCGTATACCTCCTCCTTGCTGTAAATCCGTAAATCTCGGTTGAAACTTAAGCTTTTTGTTATTGGAAATTCAGGTTCTTCTAGTTGCCTCGAGTTGCGTTATCAGAAAGCTCCGTACAGATTTTATCTGCGTTTTCAGGTGGTTAGTTTTTCTTTAAAGGATATAAATTTCAAGATATGGTAAAATTATCTTAGTAGTTTAAATGTCCTCTCCACTATAATAAGTTCATGAGGTATCCAGTGAAACACGTGACAAAAATCTCGTTCCCACGTTTTCACAAAAATGTACAGAACATACGTTGAAGGAATCTTTTGATCCCGTTCAATAGCCTCGAGGGATATCATGGACTTGTCTAACATAGGTTGTAGTGTTGTCCTGATCCCCACCAGATAATGGTTTCTGTTCCAAAGTTTATATAGACTTTTTATCATATGATTATCTGTGGGTAGAACAGGGTTCCACTATCTTGTTGCTTTAAGGTAGTGGGAAAACACCGCCTGAGCCTCTTTCATACGAGTTCATAACGATAATGAGATTATATGGGACGAAGGCTATCATATACAGAAAGCTAAGCCACAGGAAACAATTGCCAATCGTCAATAGTTGTAAAGGAAAAAAACAACTATCATGGGAGCGTTTGCTGGAGGAGGGGGGGGATGAGCACGGTGTAAGCAAACAGACAATCCAAAAGAGAGGAGATAAGATTCGGAAAAAGAAAAAGAGAAAAAACCAGACTCAACTCCACCGACTGCAGAATACCAGAACGAGAAACCCGCCTTGTCTGTTTGCTTGAGGCACAACACCAGAGAAATAAAAGTGTGGTCAGCAATAACGTATGCAATCTTTTTAAGACCTTTTTAGGTTTCAGTTCCAATTATTCATAGCGTCCATGAGGTATTCCAGCATTCACCATACGGCGTTTCGAGACGATATAGTCGCCTCGTAATCATGGATATCGAATACATTTTCATAATGATCCCTTTAAGTACCTCCTCTATAGACAACTGTGAGGTGGGTGTGAGATGGTGGGCAGGGCGAGAATCTACGTATGAGGAAAGCTACGTATGACAGAAGGAAAGTGGACTAAATCAATTAACAGACCAAAAAACCGACATTATACAAATTGGATTGCTTGCACGTGTGCGAAAAACTGGTTGATTTAAAAAGGATCGAGACAAACTCTTGGAAAGAAAATCTTGGAGGTTGAAACAGCCACATCCAAAAACTACATTAGTAGTCAGAATAGTCCCAATTTAAAGATATTTCTTGATATATTTTATAAACATCTCCCTGATGAAAGCTGACCCAATACTGGGAACGAAAGAAATTTTATCTCAGGGCTTAGAATAGTTCCCCGTTAGAGGAATACTTAGCGAATGTAATATTCTTTACCTCAGATGTGTGCTTCCCGTACCAATCACGTGTTATCCCAAAAGGGTCTTTTTTTTATTTTGGTTGTTTTTATAAATGATGGTAGCAATAGATGATGTGTCACATGTAGTTTACCCAAAAAACAAAAACATTAAAAGACAGCACTGAGATAAAAACTTTCAATCAAAAATTTGTATAAATTGTTGCAACACCTAGTGTTGTTCTATGCTATCTTATGTGTTGGAATGGACCTCATGTACAGGGACAAAACTAAACGCAAGTTTAAAGGATAAGGTTTTTAGAACATCTGAATGGAATTAACAACACTAATTCAGGGGATTAATGAGGAGCTTCAACATTTTGTAGAACAACATAATAGCGAAAAACAGACAATCTACGTACCTTTGCCTTTGAAAAAGATTGAATGAAATACCGTTGAGAGGGAGGCAGATATGTAAGTAACAAATTACAGTAGTCGAGAGGATTTTGGATATTGAATTTGGGAACACTCGTTATCCTTAAGGAGCATGAATTTAAAGGTGATTTTTACATTCATTATATAAATAGTGGCATAAATACAATCCTTAGTCGTGTTGTTCTGCATACTGATGATTACTTGTAATTTATTCACTTGGACCATTGCCCACCATTGACAATTTCTATCAATAGTTTCAAGTCCATTTTCAGGGGACTTTATCTACTAAGGGAGCAATCTCATATTTCCTAGTTTTGTTTTGAATTCCTCATGATATTTATTTTTCAAGAAGTAAAAGTGTTTGTAATTTTTCAGTCTTGGTCTCTTATTTAGAATATATACAGGCAATATGAAGAATCGTTCCTATGGATGCCGTTAGTCATGGCAAAGCTTTTACTCCGTGATACTACCTTCAGATGATGTAAATTCTAACCTTCATTAGGGCATCCTTATAATGTATTAAAACGTTAAAAATCTATGACAACTTCCTTGTCTCGCATTAGATTGTACGTTACTAGGTGTGATTTTCTTCGCCGCCCAGTCTGGTGTTCAACCATGGCGATGCGGGGCGTGGCGGTTGGCCTGACTCAAGTGCAAATTTTTTTCACGTGAACCCGCGGTCACTATGATCGTGGATATCTTACATAGAGGAGGTTCGAGGTGCCTGGGAACCGGAGACGCAGAGCACAGTTTCGCCTTCTGCTTTTGAAACGATTTATAATATGGCAGTTTTAAGTGGTCAGCTTTTGTGCACCCAGTTATATTAGATACACTTGTTTTGTATATTGTATTTTCTGCGATTATCACAATGGTTCTGGTCCTTTTGTACGAATTTCTCTCACATCGGTAGGTGAGGTGTGATGTCTATAAATTTGTACACCAGACCACCTCACAGTGGTCTATGAGAGGAGGTACTTAAAGGGATCATTATGAAAGTATTCGATTTCCATGATTAAGAGTCGACTTTAGATCGCTCGAAACCTGCGTAGGAATGGCCGAAAAACACTATGGACAATGAATCTTGGATGAAATAAAGTCGTAAAAAAGATTGCATTTCCTGGCTGGACCATCAACTTTATTTCTCAGTCATTGTAGCTTGCATTCCCAAAATGACCCGGGATAGTTAAATTAACCTCTCCACTGATCATACCATCCAATTGCTTTAAAATCCACTTGCGAATAAAACCCCTTGCTATGAATCATGTGTCGTTCGTACAGGAATTTATATTTTGGGAACTGTAGTTAGTTAATGACTTGATATTGCCTGTTATGCCAGGATGATAAAGATGACATGAGGGGGGTGTTCCAAGGATCTGAAACAGCTCAGCATCTAACTCTGGTTTAAGAAAGAAATAAAGTTACTAGAACGGACCAGCCAATCCACTCGACCTGAATCCTATAGAAAAATCTATATAAGGAAGTTAAAGGAAAGAAATCATACAGTTATTTACCCAAAGGCAGCATGATAAACCTTTGAATATAAAAAAATAATAAATTCATACATTATACATTTCCTGAGTTCGTTCGTCAGCCAAATAATGGGTAATTTCCCTTACTACAAACCAGAAGAGAAGAGAATAGAGATTAGAGAAGAGAACAGGTAATAAGCAGTATTCAAACAAGTAAAGAAATTAGCAAATATGCTATCTACATTATATAGAGGCAAGACAGATCGTAACCCTGGTGTAGGGATCGGGGGTAAGTGGATACTCCGATATGGGAGGCCTATATCTTCCACCGCGGGAATAAAACTAGCCGACACCATGGGTTACCCAGGATAATCTAAGTGCATGCACCACACCCACACGTCTTCACCAGCAGCCCAAAAGCGGGATACGACAGTGTGACTAACCCGCAAGTGGCAGCCACATAATCGAGTACAAATCATGAGCGGGCAGTCATAGAGTCGTAGACACAGGAGACAGTCAGGGTAAAGACGGCAGACAGGCCCAGAGGTCAAGTCCAGTCACACAAGGACGATCAGGCAGGCATAACGGACAGAAATGGACAGGAACAAAACGGAAGTAACAGGAAAGCCTTTCCCTATCATAAAATATCTAAGATCGCCAGCAGATTATGGTAGCAGCCGGATTTTTTATGGTAAACCCAGCGCCAATCATGGGAGGCCCTTTTACATCTATCAACAGTGCCGTAGGGAGAGGGAACCCGTTGGAGAGGGGCATGGTTGTGTCATGTTGAGATAACCAGGCATGGAATTTGCAGGCACAACACCCGTGACATTACCCCCTCCGAGTTCTTCCTCATATTCTCTTCAACTCTCAGTATCCTTCCCCTCACTGTCCCAAAACCCTTCCAGGATTCTCCTAATAGGAAGAACGACACACTCTCAACGGTCTTCATGTCATCGTCCAACAAACCTCCTTAAAACCCTTTTCGACCACATCAGTGGAGTCAGAGTCCTCAGTGAGCAGAATGAGGAGATTGCTGTGAGTGAAGCGGTTCAGGATGACAGGCTTCAGGAGGAGGACATGGAAGGAGGTCGGGATGCGCATATATGGAGGAAGGCGGAGTTTGTAGGACCACTGGATGATTAATGCCGCACGAATATAACCACTCATAAAGACCATAGAAAGCAGAGGCCAAAGGTCGTAGAGCTAGTATCCTTCAGCCAGACGTATCTGGAGGACAACCAACACCTGTGTCGCCTGCGTAGAGAGATAACAGGGAGTCACTTCACACTTCAATTATCAGCCTGGTTTGGAGCAATCATGGCTTTGAGGAGAGAGAACTGCACTAGCTGGTTTGTTCCCAAATGGATTGGAGGGACCTGCACAGATATCTTCTACCAAGCCGAGTGAGACATATCGGAGGGAGTGTTTGCGACAAGTCCAATGCGAGAGCCGTAAAGTATGTTTGGAAGACCACAAACTGAAAACCATGGAGCAGCGGAAGACACTGGAAGGGAAACAACAATGAGAACACATCATGGAAAACCGGTCCATCACACACCCAATGACGTAATTGCAGAGGAGACAGGAAGATAGTGACAAAGTCCCATAGCCACATACGGTTGGCAACGAAAGTAACTGTACCCAGCCAGATTGAGGTGAAAGGCTTTGTTAAGGGCCCCAGGAGGAGCAAGGACCCACGAAATTCCCGACATCTTTGCCACCAAGTAGATAGCGGCGGAGATGAGGGCCAACCTGAACTTATGCACAGTCCATCCCAAAGTATGCCCCAACACAGAACATAATCCTCTTGTTCACGTGAGGCTTAACTACGTCTTGAACGGGAGGTAGCTGCTGAAGACCAACTGGAGCTGCAACAAAAACAAGTTTGCCATCATGGGAGATGAATATGCTGAGCTCTTCATTAAAAACGCAAACCCTTTTAGATCACAAAGCATACAGGGCATCAGCCTGTGAGATCTTTTTTTTCAGGAGGACGGAAAGGATCAACCAGGTGAAGCGTGAGAGAATCAACGACCACACAAAAACAGAATTGGCCATGGGTATTAGTCGCTGGGCTGTCTGGGGGTACAGAAAGGTTCTTTGTGCGTCTTTATAGCACACAAAAACGGGAGGAGGTGGCACCCTCCATTAGATACTGGATTCACTAACCAAGAAGAGCAAGTATTGTGAGCTCAACAGTGTCTCTGTCACACAAAGTAGGAGGTAATCTTCTCAAATCTGCGCGGGAGACAAAGTTCCATGGAAAAAAAACGCATGTTAGAGAGTTCGGCTCACCTTAGGCCCTTCAGGTGATGAGCACTGACTCCACCTCAGATCATACGACTTTCTGTATCAGGGCCCTAGTGAGAACAGGAGCCGAGAGTGTTGACCTAAACCCTATAGAGCGGACAAGCGTCTTCAGCCACAGGGCCATGCATGTACGGGATTGGAACCTTCCAGTAGTGCCTCGAAGGGACGACACAGAGTGGCAAAACCATGCGGTTCTCACGAGATACGGGAGAACACCACAGACTGTCGTCAGAGTAGCCCATTCAACAACACACAGCATAAGCAGATCTCTGAAAGAATGTCTTCACAAATTACCTGGAAGACAGGACAGGATCATTTTAAATAGTACGTCAAGGGCATCACTCAGGAACTTAAAGACGCCCTCACGAGTTGTTAACTGCTGTCTTCTCCATCAAATAAACACCCACTTTGCGTATCCTGTTTAGATGTATGTTGGCACAACAAACAAATCATCCAGTCTGAACACCTGATAACCAGAAGCGAAGGGTCAAAGAGCTCTAATCAATGGCACGGGAGTCGGGGGTAAACGTGTTCTTAAAACGTGAGGAACTTGTTAAGGACCCAGCTATAGTCATCAGGATGACTGGGAGCAGCGTCCTTCGTGGTGTACGCAAAAAAAGAAACCTGGCAGCTCGACAGAAAGGACATTGCGTCAGTGAAGCCTGTTCTTCACGCATGTTTCGGTTAATATTACTAGGACATGGGCAGCTATCTGCAGGAACTGAAAGAGGTAGCACGACCTCATAGGGAGGGGAAGGCACCTAGCAGAAAGATCGACAGGGGCAATCTAGGTGATTGTGTGGATGATGCGGTGGCAACAGTCTCTGGCCGTTTATTGGAAAAAATACATACATCAAAAGTTCCGGTTAATTGCAGGTCGACCACTCTCTAAGGAACTAGTCACGAGGGCAGCTCCACCCCCCCCCCAGTGGAAGTCAAGACAGGAAGAGGTGCCACCATGCAGCTGGTACTGACATTTGGTACCCCAATGTCAGGATCTCACCCCATCTTCCATTTAGTTAACCAGGACATGGAGTTGACAAGCCAAGGGAAGGACAGAGCAAGAGAGGTGTAGTGCAATATATCAACGTCGAATCACGATTTTGTTCCTTGGATTGAAAAAACTCCCACTGAGAAAAAAAAAGATTACAGTGTGGTCCATATAAACTACGGAGCAGAAGTGACCGGTGAACGAAGAAATGACACAAGAGGGTCCTTGAAAGGAACCACCTGAATGATCGGTGCTGGGAGACTAGAGGGGCGGCATTCCACAAAGTTCCCCCAGACCAAGAGTCCAAGAAGGGTGAGACTTGCACAGGAAGGATGGTGATTTACATGCACCCAGGAGACACAGGAACGTCAGCGTGAGAAGCTAGGGACGCTTCTCTAAGGAGCTCTAGTAGTGCTGGCGTTTACGCCGGAAAGCGTTGGGAGACGCGACAGGACAAGCCCACAATGAAGTGCTAAGACTGGACACAATACAAGCAGAAGACTCTCTGACAAAATCTGGAACGTTACGTGGTGGTGATCGCGAGGCTCGGTCCACCTATGATAAGGACTCCCTCTGCAAGACATTGCGCCGGAGGCTGGCAGAGCCTTTGGAAAACAGGAGCCAACGGGAGATAGAGGTAGAAGTCGGGACTTGCAGTTGTGTTGTGACGCACCTCTTCAGCAACGCTTCATGAACCCACTCAATGGATTGGCGAGGGTGATAAGACCAAACTAGAGTGGCCAACAGGTCACGTGCGCTCAAGCATCTTTGAATGAGAGACAGTCCTTTTTTAAATGTTGCTGACAGTGGCCGCATAATTCCAGGATCTTAATGTCAGAGCTTGGGGTGCAGTGTGGCCATCCGGACCACCGCGCGGGATGACACTTAACTGACACCTGTGGACTGGAATCTAGTGGCACCTCTACATAAACACACAGAGCACCGTCCCAAGCGTATCTGAGACTTGCTGCGCATGGTCATGTGTAACCTCACAACCTTTAGTGAGCTGGTCACAAAACCGTATCCAGCAGAACTGAGTCAGGTAGCTAAACCAGAGTTAGGCAAACTCTACAGTTTGGACCCACAAAAAACCCATCCCGCTCCATTGCACCTCCTCCCTCGCCCCTTCATTGTACTTTCACCAATTATTCATCATCAGAAATGTCTTGTACGTACAATCAGACGGCCAATAGTCTATCTTTTGTTATGCAAACAAACAGGGCACGTACTCGCAGCCTTCTAGCTAGCCAAAGAACGACTGGAGTGGAACTATGACCGTGAGCAGAGGGAATATCTGCTAAACACATTTCGGCGGTTCATAGTTAGCGTCAGCACTTCACAAAACTGCAAAGCAGATGTGGTTTAAGTCGAAGTCCGCAACTCCTCCCAAGAGTTAAATTCTGAAGCCTCAGAAATCAAATAAATACAGAAAATGGGCCAACCCTTCATGGAGTCAATGCCTCATCAAGACAACAGCAAAACCAACCACATTTCTTTTTTCCTTTCACCGCTTTCCGATCTGATGAGCGATAGACAGTTGACATTGAGGTTTGACTGTACGTATTTCCACTCTAATCCACAATCCTGAGGAAAGAGATTGGAGGAAGAGCAGAAGCCTAGCAATCATCCTATAATGGTCCCACGCAGGCACTTGATTTTCTTAACTTACCTTTCCTTTCCAAAGGCAGGTTCTTGAAATTCTACATCCTAATCAACAGATACCCTCTCCTTCAGAGGGTTTTCATCATATACCCAATTCAACACTGCATTCTAGGGCTGGTAAGAGACAAGTTACAACCAAACACTCGTAACAATCAGGCCAGGGCTATCGTGACTGCGCATACAAACCTTGCTATCAGCCAGAAAGCCATCTATTGTATCTGTTTACAACAGAATTTGGTCAATCTACAAAAATGTTGTTATCATTCATAGTAACCTCTAAAGAAAATTACCCGTCAATTCTTCAGTCCTGTAGGAAGGTTTTAAACAAGAAAGTGAACATGTCCTAAGATAATACGCTATGTCAAAGTATTTTTTAAACGGCCACAAGATGCTAGAATCACAAAGTTTTCTCGACTAATAACATAATGATACAGAATGAGTTCCTAAATATCAAAAATGCAACTCCAGGATACCCTTTAAAAAAGAGAAGCCCCATACCATAGATGTGAAGCTTACAGTTACCGTTGCGTCATGGACGACCTCTAGTCCTAAAAAAATCAAAACATGTGTAAAAGTGTCCTCAATAATTTTACAACGAAACCATCTAATAATCAGACAAGTCTTAATAGTATAAAATTCTAATACCCCCTCTACCGAAGACGGTGCGCCCGCCCGACCCAGGGGAGCGCTCCCAGACCCCCCACATGAATAACCGTAAGACATGTATACGGTTACGTAGTGCAGGGCAGATCCAGCAGCCGACTTTTGAAATCCGCAACCATGCGGGTGTTCTCCCTCTGATCGTCCCAGCGAAGCTGCTGGCGGCTTCAAAAACATGGTGGCACATGGGCGCCGCCACATTGCCATTAGTGTATGGACGCGACCGAAAATGCCACGAGACTCTTTTTTTTCATTTTAAAAAATTAAATAAAAATTCTTAAAAAAAGTGATCAAAAGTCGTACAGTACCTAACCCAAATGATAACACTTGAATAGTGTCCTCAAAATCGACAAAAAAAGCCCCTCCCAAAGCTTCTGTATACACAAAAGTATAAACACAGTTACTAGCAACCAGAAGATGGCAAAATACCACCAAAAAAATTTTGTAAACAAGAGGTTTAATTTTAGTAATGTATGAAAACATTAGAAAACCTATACAAATTTTGGTATCCCACTAATGTACTGATCCAAAGAATAAAGTAGACATTTCGGGTGAGCCAGTGAAATCCGTAGATCCAAGCCCACAAGAATGTGTTGAAAATGTGTTTTGTAACTCAATTTCACTGGCATTTGGGATTTTTTTTCACTTCATTCGCGTACATAGGCATGAAAATGTAAATACCAACCCATTTTGAAGTTTTCCCCCAAAACAAAATAATACCATAACACAGACTGTGCATAGAGAAAATAAAAAAGTTATACGATTTTTAAAGGTGGGATGGATTGTGAAAAATTAAAACCCAAAACGAAAAAAGGGCAGCGGCAGAAATGGGATGTAAACCTATGAAATTCCTCGCCACAGTACACTTCAGACAAAAAGAGTAGGGCACTTTCTTCAAAAGACTCTTCACTTTACGTGATACTAACCCAAGTGACTGTATACTTTACGACACTTTACCAAGGTTCCAAGGAATGTTTATGCTGACTAATATTCAAGAAATCTGGTAATCTGAAAAAACCCAAAGCCCTCCTTCCGGTTAGTATGTAAGGAGAGTGGTCGCATCATTATCTGCCACTACTAGCGGATTCAGGAAGGATGATTCTTATTTCCCCATATAACAAATCGTCAAAGTGGCCACTGGTGTCTTGCCCTCTTATGTCATAAAAATTAATGTTGGACATTGCCAAGCCTCGAGGGTTCCTGGTCACTGTAAAAGACGGTGATCAAGGTGAACACAAAAGATCCCACAATCCACCAAGAGTAATGCTTTAAGTCCATTAGTGATTGCCGAACAGACAAAAAGGAAGGCCAGTGGAAAAATAAAACAAACAAGAAAGCTCACCTTGTCCGGCAGCTCCGACGCTGCAATCCCCTATTTGATACCAGCGGCCACGGTGGACAATCCAGGTTCATGGGCCGGACGTCACACCACACATGAGTCGCAAGACGTGGCGGACGCCTGGTCTGTGCGACGCCTGTGCAATACAAAACCTGTCACCCAATGGCCCGGACTGGAGTCAAGTAGAGGGAGTCGCGTTCACAGTGGTCTGTGAACAGGGAAGAGGGGGTTTCATGTGTTTCTTATTTTTATGTACTAGGGAGGGCTGAGTGCTTTTTATACGGGGGCTGTCCGTAAACCAGAGGGAGGTTGCTGTATACAGAAGGGAAGGGGGGGCTTGTATAGAGGGGTGTACTGACTGACTTGTGTGTAAAGGGGCAGAGCTTATGTCTGGCTATATATCAATCGGGACAGGGCTGTTGGCTATATAACTGGGGCAGAGGTGATCGTGCTATATATACTCGGGACAATGGCTGTCGGCTATATATACTGGGGCAGGGGCTGTCCTGGCTATATATACTGGGCTATGGGTTCTAACTATAATATAAGCTGGGGCAGGGGCTCTATGGCTATATAGTACCTTGGGCAGGGGCTGTCTGGCTATAATATACTGGGGCCGTGCTGTAGCGCTATATATACTGGGGTCGGGGCTGTCATGGCTATATACCTGCAGTCCCCGGGTATACATACCAAGATAGGGCTCTGGTAGGGTTTGTGATCTTACGGTTGAATTTGTATGTCAATTCGAAAATTGTATATTTAATATGGAGGTCTATAGACAATTTATTTTTTCTTTGCCCGAGTGACACATTGGAGTTTTCAAATTTATTGGTGAATTGGACCAAGAATTTCAATAAAGCTTATTTACAACATCTTACACTGATCATTGCAGTCTGGGCATACACAGATAGCTTCTCACCAGAGGCACATGTGGGGCAAGGGGTCCGCTTGTACCTAGGGTTGTCTGTAAGAGTTCTGAGTGTCCTTAAGTAGGGGACCGCCTGTATACTGGCTATCATGTTTATAGTTAGTATATCTTGTACAAGTAAGGGGGCGTATTATAGTTTATATTCTGACATAGGGGGCAGTATTATAGTAGTTATATTCTTGTACATAGGGACAGTATTATAGTGTTATATTTGTACATAAGGGGGCAGTATTATAGTGTTATATTCCTGTACATAGGGGCAGTATGATTACTAGTATATTCTTGTACATAGGGGGCATATTAGTAGTTAGGATCTTGTACATGAGGGCAGTATTATAGTAGTATATTCTGTAATAGGGGGCAGTATTATAGTAGTATAGTTCTTGTACATAGGACAGTATTTAGTAGTTATTCTTGTACATAGGGGGCAGTATATAGTAGTTATATTCTGTACATAGGGGGCAATATAGTTTATATTCTGATACGTGGACGATATATAGTAGTTTTTGTACATAGGGGCAGTATTCTAGTACATATGTACATGGGGGGCAATTTACAAAGTTTTTAGGGGCAGTATTATAGTAGTTACATTCTTTTATCAGAGAAAGTAGTATATGTTTTCAGTGTCATATATGGCAGTAATAAGTGTGTGCCTCATTAAATATATCACAGAAAAGAAGAAGGGTGGGGGAGAAACGAAAAAGCGTGAGTGTAATAAAAATTAACGTTTATTATTTATAAATCTTGTCCCATTCTCTTTTTAATATAGTAGTGTTAAAGTTAAACAAGCAGGCATAAATTTTTATGCCAAGACTGTGCCCCACGCACAATATTGAAGAGTAGACTCCTAGAGAATGGCAGATACGGTGGAGTCCCTTATATTAATATAATTACCCCTCCTGCAGAATAACTGAAACCCACTCGTAATTCTCTAGATGGGATACCGGACAAGTGACAGCTGTTAGTCTCTCGAGAGTGAGGAGATCTTAAGGGACCTAATCCGGTCACTGCCCAGCACGAATCCTCTGGTGCATGTGCCGGCTGTTGTTTATTGTGTGGCGATCTGAGTGTGATTAAACACCGCGTATCCCTCTATCTTCACAACGAGGCTGTGAGATTCTCGGGAATGTCGTACCACGTTTATTGGAGACTAAGCGACTTACAGGTCGCCTAGTGTGGTTGTACAGCAGGTCCCACTGCAGGTGAGTACCTATGCTAACTGCATCTTTTCCTGAAACGATCTTTCCCTAGGCTGGGCTGCGGGCATGGATGTGTCCCCACACGTGTTGTCGCCAGAGTCTCCCCGGCTTCTAGCTAGGGGTGGTGATGTTTCTGCAATATTTTGGAAGCTAGTGAACATCATGTTACCGAGTGTAAATCATGATGTGCAAACAGCATGAAATGGATGAGCCAACAATCCTTTATATATAATGACCACACCTACTAACCAATATGTTCTACATGAATATGGACATTCACAGCATGTAAATTATGAAGGAGCATCTACAGCAGATGATTTAGTTCAAGTCTATATATACATTAGTGAAGATAGTGGTTTTTAATACTGGAGCACGTGATTTGTGTCCTACCATACATTGACTATTATGTCACAGTTAAATTCCAAGACATAAAAGAGCTATACTGTACAGTCCCTGGGAATCATATTGAGGTCAGAAAAAAGTGACATTTTCTGATCATAGAGCTCAGTTTGCATACATAGAAGGTCTAATAGAAGGCTAAGCACAGTGTATTACTGGGCAATGCTTATACATCCAGAATACAGTAATAATTTTAAATTAAAAATAATACTATACATTATTGGAAAGAAAAAACACCGCCCTCCCCCCCCCCCTCTCCTAGCTACCTGCCCCGTCTCCATACCCTCACCAAACTAAAAAAATACGACAGCTAGTACATACCCTTGAATCACACATCAAACAAAAGAACACATATTTGGACACTCGCATCAAACAGGGCAAACAATTATCATACAAACATCGTTACACTATAGACAAGTGCAGCATTACATCATGTTAACTCATCAATATACAGTGGACACCATAAAATAGCCATCCTCAAACCTTCGACTGGTGACAGTCATACAGAGTAAGAGCTTCTTTTTTTCTTTTTTTACGAGTTGGTGTCCGATTTTATCCCTAAACACTATCCCTGTCAGATACGGAAATATGATATTGCTTTACCACTTGGCCTCTTATCAACCAAATGATGCCCTTACCATAATACCATCCACTCAACAGCAACGGCTGCACACAAATACACATATGCCTTTTATGTGCAACTATCTTCATAAGTATATTAAATTTTAATTACTATTCGTGAATTAATTTCATTCTTAGTATACCAAGAAATAGGTAGAGCGAGAAAGGAAAATGACAAAAGTTGTGGTGAAACTGGAGATGTAAACTGAGACTAAGCTCTACCTTGTTATCTGTTAACTCTCAAATACAATTTTACAACTCTGTGTTCATAGAGACATAGTCTTATAGACAGCTTCCGACTGCTTAAGGAATAGGATAGGACTTTCTCAATAACTCCAACACACCAAATTGTAGGGAGCAATCTGCTTGACAGATTCCCTGTAATGAATCATCACTGGTAATCTGGTGTTATCACGGTATCACTGGTAATAGGTTAATAGGTACACCAGTACATGGTATATGATGTCACATCACCCCCCCACAGAGCTTCGGTGCTGTTAGCAACCCTACCACTGTCCAAAAGTAGACCTGCGAGCAAGCAATCTCAACACAAACCCCTGTTAAATATACCAAATTACAGTATAATAGTCATCTGGATAACACGCTCCTAAATTATAATATACCCCACACAACACAAAATAAAACATTCTATATAAAGTCACCACAAATAAATTAAAGTATTAGAGCACCCACAAGTAATTTTTATTAGTATGTACCAGACCCCCTAAGACCTCCTATTTAATAATTATATCAGCCACCCTATGGCTGGATTCCCATAATTGCATTATGTTTTGAACGCCACAGCAAATACCAGCAGACTAAAGTCATCACCAAACGTACACGTATAAGTTATTTATAGAATCCATGGATTTTGTAGTAAAATTAACAATGCAAGCACACTCTACACCAGAGTCACATTATGTTTTGTTTGGATGCACCCTGAATGTGTTTGTTCCTGCGATCCCTCTCATGGACCAGATGGAACCTCTACAACCAGACAAGAGAATCGGTAAGAAGCACTACAAATCCCTCTATGTAACCACACATAGTCAATTTCATATACACCATTCACTTCAGCCATATCACGTAACGTTAGGCTAGTCTCTTGCCAGTCCCTCTGTTTTTACATGGACATCCATACTGTCCAGATCGTCGCCCCCTTTTTCTATTTGTATCCACCACTACATATTGATGTATATTATAAATGTAAAATGGCACAAAAAAGTGTTATTAGTTTTATAGCATCTATAGATTAATATAGATTGAAAGATCCTTATTTTCTTTCCTCTTCCTGACATGTACAGAGGTACAGTTTCTGTCCAATAATGTTTATCCAAGGGACCTTTATGAATAAGGCTACATTCACACTAACGGTCGTTTATGGGGGTACGTATATACAAACGGCCAATGTACCTGTTCACCGTACCAAAGGAAAAAGATGGCACCTGTACCTATCTTGTTCCCATCAAATACGGCGCCCGTGCTGCACTATAAGAGATAATGCTATGGAGATGGGAGGCGAGGGGTGAGCTGCGCTACCTCCTCCTCCTACTCCCCTTAAACACTGCCGAATGCCCTGCTTACGGACGGTACGGGGCAGTATGCAAACGGCAGTAGTGTAATACATAGCCTTATAGTGTGTCACTAGATAGGGTTTAACAGTACAGAGAGCACCCCATACTTGGCCACATACGGTTTTCCACATTCTTACAGGAGATCAACCTTCATACCACACTCAAAATATATAACAATCAACGAACCTGATATTCCATCATATATGTAATATCTATGGACATAAGTAATAGACGGTCACTATATAAATCGGGCACAAAAACCGTATTTAGGGGAATTGTAATTGCACGCCCGATTGTGACGTGCCCACAAGTGTTTCATAGTAGAACAATGCTATTGTAGTATACTCTAAGAGACCTGTAAACACAGTCTTAGTGACTTATTCAGTGGCCTATCTTCTTATATACGTTCATTTTAACCTAACGTGTATTTTTCTTGGCATCCAATAAATTGATAATATTTGAGATGTCGTCCTACAGAGTGCTGTATAGTAGTCTAGGGATCGCTGCAGTCTTGTATTCATATTACAAAACCCTAGCATTTTGCGGCATTGTAACCCACCCATAATAAGCAATACGGAAAAACGCCCCTATAGATTATAAACAGTCAGGTTACACCCCCCCAATATATAGTATATACAGAGGACAACCCCCCACTTATGAATCTATAGGGCAGTTCTTGCGATATGCAAGTATACAGGTAGTACCACCCATATATAGTACAATACAAGCAGGACCCCAACTACCGATAGTATATATAGGTTAGTACCAATACATCACAGAATAGATAATTAGGCAGGACCACCACCCATAGAGTAGTATCAATCAGGCGGTCCCCTAACTTAAGAAAAACCCCGAGTCCTACGACCAACCTAGTTACATAAACGGACCTCTGGATGTTGGTATATTAAATATGTACTTTAGTCCAGGCTACAATAATCAGCTCTTAACCAGTTATCACAGGTGTCTGTTAATGAAGCTTGATGTGTTAATATTGATTCTTACAAACAACCCAACATTTTTAAAATCCCAATATTGTCAGCAGAAGACCTCAAAAAATGTTCTGGCTGGGATTACAATGATAAAATTATACAGTTCCGACTTAATACAAACTCAACTGTAAGAACAAACCTACAGACTTATCTTGTATGTAACCCGGGGACATGCCTGTATAGGCAGGACCTGCCCCATTATATAGTATATATCGGGAGGCCCCGTCCCCCATAGTATGTATACCAGGCAGTGTACCATGTATAACATACCTTAATAATGTGGCGTCACAGGCAGTTTTATGTGGATAATATGCCAGAATTGTGAGCTATACTGATAAGAAGTTTCGCAGCAGCTATATCCTCCAAATCATCGTGGGTTTCCAAAGATGTTTGCTTTTAAGATCATGCATGCGCCACTGGGATAACTCACGATTGCACCATAGGACCGACTCGGCTTTGCTGGCGGTTGGGATGCAGTGAGGAAACCCTACCTCGCATACAACGATGAGGAAATTGTTATAGAGCTTGTGGGTAAGCATCCTTCTGGTTACACTTGTGTCTGTCGTATGTCCTTATGTACAAGAAACTATATATACTATAATACTGCCCCCTATGTAAAGAATTAACTACTATTAATACTGACCTCTATTACAAGATATATAACTACTATAATACTGCCCTCTATGTACAAGAATATAACTACATAAATACTGCCCCCTATGTAGCAGGAATATAACTAATGATACTGCCCCCCTATGTACAAAGCACTATAACTACCTATAATGCTCGCCCCTATGTACAAAGATATAACTACCTGATTAACTCAGCCCCCCTATGTACAAGAAATTAACCATATTATAGTAGTTATATTCTTGTACATAGGGGGCAGTATTATAGTAGTTATATTCTTGTACATAGGGGGCAGTAGTATAGTAGTTATATTCTTGTACATAGGGGGCAGTATTATAGTAGTTATATTCTTATACATAGGGGGCAGTATTATAGTAGGTATATCCCTGTACATAAGAGCAGTATTTAGTAGTTATATTTTGTACATAGGGGTGCAGTATTATAGTAGTTATGTTCTGACATAGGGGGCAGTATTAGAAGTTATATTCTGTAACATAGGGGGGCAGTATTATGTAGTTTATTCTTGTACATAGGGGGCGTATATAGTAGTTATCATTCTTGTACATAGGGGGGCAGTATTATAGTAGTTATATTCTTATACTAGGGGCAGTATTACAGTAGTTATATTCTTTACATAGGAGCAGTATAAGTAGTTATATTCTTGTACATAGGGGGCAAGTATTATAGTGTTATATTCTGACATAGGGGCAGTATTATGAGTTATATTCTTGTACATAGGGGGCAGTATTATAGTAGTATTATTCTGTACATAGGGCAGTATATAGTAGTTTATATTCTTGTACATAGGGGCAGATTATAGATTATGTCTTTGTACTAGGGGGCATGTATTATATTAGTTATATTCTTGCACATAGGGGTGTATGATAGTTGTTATTGTTTGTACATAGGGCAGTCAGTATTATGGCAGTTATATTCTGTACATAGGTCCAGTATTATAGTAGTTATATTCTTGTACTAGAGTGCAATTTATAGTAGTTTTATGCTTGTACATAGGGGCAGTATTATAGTAGTTTATTTCTTGTACATAGGGGCAGTATTATAGTAGTTAGTCTTGTACATGAGGGGCCGATATTAATGTTAGTATTCTGTACATAGGGGGCAGTATTAAGTGTTTATAGTCTTGTACATAGGGGCAGTATTATGTAGATTATATTTTGTAGCAGGGGGCAGTATTCATAGTAATTTATACTTCCCTGTACATAGGGGGCAGTATTATAGTAGTTATATTCTTATACATAGGGGGCAGTATTATAGTAGTTGTATTCTTGTACATAGAGGGCAGTATTATAGTAGTTATATTCCTGTACATAGGGGGCATTATTATAGTAGTTATATTCCTGTACATAGGGGGCAGTATTATAGTAGTTATATTCCTGTACATAGGAGGCAGTATTATAGTAGTTATATTCCTGTACATAGGGGGCAGTATTATCATCTCGTCAAAAAGATTAAGGCCCCCCCATTGCATCGCAGAGACATGATAACTCACCCCGGTGTTACATGGCCCGTCCTACAGGTGCAGGAGCCTCTCATCCTCTTACCTCAGCAGCTTCCGGACAAACTGACCAAGAGAGACGGTGATGATGTTGTTTCCTCGACCTGGCGGATGAAGGGGAGAGAGAAGTTCTTGGGGTTGCAGCCACAGTCGGCGTAGACAAACTCCAGCGTCCGGTTACCCAGGAAGTCCATGTCCATCTCCATGTTAATCCTCTCGAGAGCCAATTGCATGGCCGATCCGAGGCGCTGGAACTAAATGGGTAGGACTTGTCCCAGGGACCTGGAGCCCAAGGATATCTTGGAAGACCGTGGCCCTTGAGTGGCGTTAATACTGGAGATGAAATGGGGCTCTGAAGAAAAAAGTTTGCAGTAAAAAGGATAACACAGGAAAGAACCACATTGTCCGGACCGAGGAGACGCGAGGCGGACAACACAGAGGTCCTGGGAAGACTCAGCCACCCACGTCCCCTGCTGCTACTTATACCTGGCCAGCGACTGTGACTCCCCGGAGACTTCTACATCTCTCCTATGACAATCCTAATGAGAAGAAATCCACAATCTCCAGCCGCACTCTCCCCGGCCATTAATACTTAACCATTCAGCACTGCAGCTCCCAGACACAGTTCGAAGAATAACCCAATATTACATCTAAGCGAGACGTCATCACCAGATTCTCAGAATTAGAGTCAAACCTGCACAGGGAAAACATCAAATGCGTAAATCCCCAAGAAATAATATTCCTATGTATTTTTCTTAATCATTGGATGGCAGTATTATAGTAGTTATATTCTTGTACATAGGGGGCAGTATTATTAGTTATATTCCGTACATAGGGGGCAGTATGAGATTTAGATACAGTATTATAGTAGTTATATTCTTGTACATAGGGGGCAGTATATAGTAGTTATATTCTTGTACATAGGGGCAGTATTACAGTAGTTATATCTTGTCATGGGCAGATATTAGTAGGTATATTCTTGGACATAGGGGGCAGTATTTATAGTAGTTATATTCTGTACATAGGGTCATATTATAGTAGTTATATTCTTGTACATAGGGAGCAGTTCATAGTAGGTTATTCTTGTTACATAGGGCAGGCAGTATTATAGTAGTTATATTCTTGTACATAGGGGTCAGTATTATAGTAGTTTATCTGTACATAGGGGTCAGTATTATAGTAGTTATATTCTTGTACATAGGGAGCAGTATATAGTAGTTCTATTTTGTACATAGGGGGCGTATTATAGTAGTTATATTCTTGTACATAGGGGCAGTATTATAGTAGTTATATTCCTGTACATAGGGGTCAGTATTATAGTTAGTATATCCTGTACATAGGGGTCAGTATATAGTAGTTATATTCTGTACATAGGGGCAGTATTATATAGTTAATCTTTTACATAGGGGGCAGTATTATAGTAGTTATATTCTTGTACATAGGGGCAGTATTATAGTAGTTATATTCTGTACAAAGGGGGCGTATTATATTATAGTAGTTTATTCGTTACCTAGGGGCAGTATATAGTTGATATTCTTGTACATAGGGGGTCAGATATTATAGTAGTAATTCTGTACATAGGGGGCAGTATTATAGTAGTTATTTATTTGTTACATAGGGAGTAGTCAGCAGTATTATAGTAGTATATTCTTTACATAGGGGGCAGTATTATAGTAGTTATTTTTGTACATAGGGGCAGTAGTATATAGTAGTTTATTCTGTACATAGGGGCAGTTTATAGTAGTTTATCTTGTACAATAGGGGGCAATTTATAGTTATATTTCTTGTACATAGGGGGCAGTGGGGGCAATTATAGTAGTTAATTCTTTACATAGGGGGCAGTATATAGTAGTTATATTCTTGTACAGGGGGCAGTATTATAGTAGTTATATCTTTGTACATAGGGGCGGCAGTATTATAGTAGTTATATTCTTATACAAGGGGGCAGTATTAAGTAGTTATATTCTTGTACATAAGAAGGCAGTAGTATTATAGTAGTTAATTCTTGTACATAGGGGGACAGTATTATAGTAGTTATATTCTTGTACATAGGGGGGCAGTATTATGGCAGTTATATCTGTACATCGGGGGGAGTATATAGTAGTTATATCTTGTACATAGGGGGCAGTATATAGTAGTATATTCTGTAACTGGGGCAGTCATTAGTTATAGTCGTTATATTTTATACATAGGGCAGTATTATCAGTTATATTCTTGACCTAGGGAGCGAGTAGTATTATAGTAGTTATATTCTTGTACATAGGGGGCAGTATTATAGTTAGTTATATTCTTGACATAGGGTGGCAGTATTATGGCAGTTTATTCTTGTACATAGGGGGCAGTATATAGTAGTATATTGCCTGTACATAGGGGGCAGTATATAGTAGTTATATTCTTGTACATAGGGCCCGTATTAGTAGTTATAGTCTTGTACTAGGGGGCAGTATATATTAGTTATATTCTTGCAACATAGGGGTAGATTATAGTTGTTAATTGTTGTACATAGGGCACAATTATGGCAGTTATATTCTTGTAACATAGGGTGCAGTATTATAGTAGTTATATTCTTGTACAGAGTGCCAGTATATAGTAGTTATATTCTTGTACATAGGGGCAGTATTTAGTAGTTTATTCTTGTACATAGGGGCAGTATTATAGTAGTTATAGTCTTGTACAGAGGGGGGCAGTATTATAATAGTTATATTCTTGTACATGGGGGCAGTATTAGTAGTTATAGTCTTGTACATAGGGCAGTATTATAGTAGTTATATTTTGTACATAGGGGGGGCAGTATCATAGTAGTTATATTCCTGTACTAGGGGGGCAGTATTATAGTAGTTATATTCTGTACATAGGGGGCAGTATTATATGTAGTTATTCTTGTACATAGGGGGCAGTATTATAGTAGTTATTCTTGTACCCTGGGGGGCAGTAGTATAGTAGTTAGTATCTTGTAATAGGGGGGCAGTATATAGTAGTTATATCTTGTACATAGGAGGCAGTTATAGTGCTTAATCTTGTACATAGGAGCAGTATTATAGCAGTTATAGGTCTGGTACATAGGGG
>CM033651.1:10998611-11084607 GCA_019512145.1 Engystomops pustulosus
CCCCTATGTACCAGACCTATTCTAACTGCCCCTATGAGCAGACTAACTAGACTGCCCTATGTACAAGACTATATAGGCACTATAATCTGCCCCTATGTACAAGATATACTACTATATCTACTGCCCCTATTACAAATCTAACACTATACTCCTGCCCCCCAAGTGTAAGAATAACTACTGATAATACTGCCCCCTATGTCAAATATAACTACATATAATACTGCCCCCTATGTACAAGATATAACTACTATATACTGCGCCCCTAGTACAGAATAATAAACTACTATGAATACTGCCGCCCCTATTACAAAATAGTAACTACTATAATACTGCCCCTATGTACAAGACTATAACTACTATAATACTGCCCCCTATGTACAAGAATATAACTATTATAATACTGCCCCTCTGTACAGACTATAACTACTATAATACTGCCCCTATGTACCAAATAAACTCTGAATACTCCCTATGTACAAGAATATAACTACTATATACTGGCACTCTATGTACAAGAATATAACTACTATAATACTGCACCCTATGTTACAAGAATATAACTGCCATAATATGTGGCCCTATGTACAACATATAACAACTATATACTTACCCCTATGTTGCAAGATATAACTAATATATACTGCCCCCTATGTACAAGAACTATAACTACCTATATCCTGGCGCCCAGACAATGAAATACTACTTATACTGGTCACTCTGCTATTACTGGAATATATACTAATCTGCCCACTACTGGAAATGGACTAAACTGGCCATACACTGACTGACCACTACTTCCACTATATGTCAAGAATATAACTAACTATAATACTGCCCCCTATTACAAGGAATATAACTACTATAATACTGCACGCCCCTAGCGCTATACGAATAATCCCCGTAAAAGATATAACTACTATAATACTGCCCCCTATGTCCACGATAAGTACTAATATTCGCATACGACAATATACTACTATATGACTGCCCCAGTTACAAGAATATACTACTAATATATCTGCGCCCCTAGTGTACACAGAGACTAACTACTATAATACTCCGCCCGTCGTACAGATATATAACTCACTAATACTGCCGCCCCTATGTACAAGATATAACTGCTCCATAATAACTGCCCCCGTATGTACAAGAATTAACTACTATAATACTCGCCTTCCTAATGTACAAGAATATACACTTATACTGCCCCTCTTCGGTACAAAATATATACTATATAATCCTCGGCCCCCTATAATGATATACCAAAGTATCTGATGACAGCTCTACTATAATACTCTCCCTACTGTTACAAGATATAACTACTATATACTGCCCCCTATGTAAAGAATTAACTACTATAATACGGCCCATGCAATCCCACATTCTGCCCCCTATGTACAAGAATATAACTAATAAATTGCCCCTATTGTACAAGATATAACTACTATAATACTGCCCTATTAAAGAATATAACTACTATAATACTGCTCCCTATGTACAATAAATAACTACTATAATACTGCCCCTATGTATAAGAATATACTACTATAATACTGACTACATACTGCCCTATGTAACAAATACTACTATAATACTGCCCCTATGTACAAATTACTATATAAATCTGACCCCTATGTACAAGAATATCAACTATATACTGCCCCCTAGGTACGAATATAACTACTATAAATAATAATACTGCCCCTATGTACGAATATAACTACTATAATACTGCCCCTATGTACAAGAAATAACTACTATAATTACTGCCCCCTATGTAAAAGATATAACTATATAATACTGCCCCTATGTACAGAATAATAACTACTATATACTGCCCCTATGTACAGGATATAACTACTATAATACTGGACCCCCTATGTACAGAGAATACTAACTACTATAATACTGCCCCTATGTACAAGAATATAATACTATAATACGCCCCCTATGTAAAATATAAGACTACTATATACTGCTCCCTATGTACAAGAATATAACTACTATAATACTGACCCCTATGTACAGGTATAAACTACTATAATACTGACCCCTAGTACAAGAATATAACTACTTAATACTGCCTGCCCTATGTAACAAGAATAACCTACTATGATACTGCTCCCTATGTACAAGAAATAACTACTATGAATAATGACCCTATGTACACGAATATAACTACTATAATCTGCCTCCCCCTATGTCAAGAATATACCTACTAATATACTGCCCCATGTACAAGACTATAACTACTGTAATACTGCCCCCTATGTACAAATACTATAACCTACTATATAACTGCCCCCTATGTACAGAATATAACTACATAATACTTATGAATCCACTGCCCCCTATGTAGAAATATAACTAACTAATACTGCCCCCTATGTACAAGATATAACTACTATAATACTGCTCCTAATGAATTAAGAAAAATACATAGGAATATTATTTCTGGGGATTACGCATTTGAGTTTTCCCTGTGCGTTTGACTCTAATTCTGAGAATCTGGTGATGACGTCTCGCTTAGATGTAATATTGGGTTTTCTTCGAACTGTGTCTGGGAGCTGCAGTGACTGAATGGTTAAGTATTAATGGCCGGGAGAGTGCGGCTGGAGATTGTGGATTCTTCTCATTAGGATTGTCATAGGAGAGTGTGTAGAAGTCTCCGGGAGTCACAGTCGTGCTGTGCCAGGTATAAGTAGCACGGGGACGTGGGTGGCTGAGTCTTCCAGGACCTCTGTGTTGTCCGCCTCGCGTCTCCTCGGTCCGGACAATGTGGTGTTCTTTCCTGTGTTACCTTTTTACTGCAACTTTTTTCTTCAGAGCCCCATTTCTCTCCAGTATAACGCCACTCAAGGGCCACTGTCTTCCAAGATATTCCTGGGCTCCAGGTCCCTGGGACAAGTCCTACCCATTTAGTTTCCAGCGGCCTCGGATCGGCCATGCAATTGGCTTCGAGAGGATTAACATGGAGATGGACATGGACTTCCTGGGTAACCGGACGCTGGAGTTTGCTACGCCGAGCGTGGCTTGCAACCCAAGATTCTCTCCTCCTCCTTCATCCGCCAGGTCGAGGAAGATACAAATCACCGCTCTTTGGTCCGTTTGTCCCGGAAGCTGCTGATCGGTAAGAGGATGAGGGCTCCTGCACCGTAGGACGGGCCATGTAACACCGGGGTGACGGTATCATGTCTCTGCGATGCAATGGGGGGGCCTTAATCGTTTTATGACGAGATGGCAGTATTATAGTAGTTATAGTCTTGTACATAGGGGGCAGTATTATACTAGTTATATTCTTGCACATAGGGGGAAGTATTATAGTTATATTGTTGTACATAGGGCGCAGTATTATGGCAGTTATATTCTTGTACATAGGGTGCAGTATTATAGTAGTTATATTCTTGTACATAGGGGGCAGTATTATAGTAGTTATATTCTTGTACATAGGAGGCAGTATTATAGTAGTTATATTCCAGTACATAGTATTATAGTAGTTATATTCTTGTACATAGGGGGCAGTATTATAGTAGTTATATTCTTGTACATAGAATATAACTACTACAATACTGCTCCCTATGTACAAGAATATAACAACTATAATACTGCCCCCTATGTACAGGAATACCGTACTTTGACAAAGTGGCCCATAGATAATCGTGATCAACCCTGTCAAAGGCTTTAGCCTGGTCCAGACCTGCAACATATCTCCCACACCTCCGAGCTTTACATCTCTCAAACATCTCTCTTATGGAGATGACTGCTCCAGAGATGTTCCGCCCTTTTACTGTGCCGTACTGAGAGCCTGATAACAGTGCCGGGGACAAACAGACTAATCTAGAAAACAGAATTTTTGCCAGAATTTTCCTATCAACATTCAAGAGGGCGATCGGCCTCCAGTTCTTGATGTCACTAGGCTCTTTACCTTTGGACAGCAGAATAAGGGAGGACACTCATGGATGGAGGCATCAGGTGATTTTCTAGACAATTGGTAAATACATCCACAAGGATCGGGGCTAAGAGGTCTCTAAATGTCCTATAAAATTCACATGTTAACCCATCAGGACCTGGTGCCTTCTTCAGATGTAACTTATCAATGGCCTCTTTAACCTCCTCCTCTGTTATTCCTGCTGTTAAAGAAGAGAAATCCAAATCTCTAGTGTCAGGGCCTGGAGTTGCCTCCAAGAATTGGGCCACTTTCTCTTTATCCAAAACCTTTTTCTGAAATAACTCAGCATAGTAGGATCTCACCACCCCCAGGATACCCTCCCGAGATTCCTGCAAAACACCCTGGGAGTCAGTGAGACATGTGATCAATTTCTTGGCCACACGTTCCCGGCAACTTTCATACAAATCAGGGACGCCCAGAGTCCCGTAATCTCTCTCCATCACCAGGGACGTGTAGCGGCTGTACTGATACTGCTTTATTTCAGACTTCAGTCGGTCAATCTTTTGTTTGTCATCCCCACCCGCCGAATACAGTGACTCCAATTCTTTCCGCAGCGTGAGATACTGGCTGTACTTACTCTTACCCTTCTTCACCGACAGTCTCTTTAAGAGGGACTTGATCTCCTCCTTGACGTTCTCCCACCAGTCAGATATGTTGTCATAGAAGTCCTGTCTCTGGAGCTGGTCCTGAAAAAGAGTGGATGCAATTCTGGACATAGACATCATCCACGATGCTGGAATTAAGCCTCCATAACCCCCGTCCAATATCAGAGCGGTTAGTGGCTCCGAGGTGAAACAATAAGACAAGATGGTCAGAATATGGGACAACTCTCTCACTCATCCCACTTACATTCTCTGAGGGACTCACAAAAGCCATATCAATTCTGCTGTGTCTGTCAGCACAGGAGTATGTGTACTTAGGTGTCCTACCATCCAGGGTGAATACATCACATAGATTGGCCTGTGATACGATGTTCTGTAGTACTTTGGAGTCTCTGACCACTGCTCTGCCCGAGGACCTGTCACCCGATGTCATGTTAACATTAAAGTCGCCCGCCATTATCACAGGGATCGAGGTGAAAAGATATTGCTGCACCTCATTGAACAGCTGGATTCTCCCTGTCACTGTCTGTGGGCCATAGATGTTGATCAGCCGGAGCCGCCTACCATGGATGGTCACTTCTAGCACCAGGCACCTCCCCATAGCGACCTCCGTCAGCCTGTGCACCGTCACGTCTGTGGTGTTAAACAGTATGGCGACCCCGGCGTACGGCTCCACAGCCAGTGACCAGTAAGATGGCACCTATTATACAATGCCACTAGGAACCTTTTCATATAACTGTGAAGAAACGGCTGATATCCTGTCACAGCCCACAATCTCAACAGAATTTCTACATATTCAATCCAATGAGTTCAAAGTTAGAGACTTTGAACGAACATCGAAACAGGCCTTGAATTCCCAACTTCACTGTGCCACCCTATCAGAGTACTTGAAAGTCCAACGCATACCTAGAGGACTACGGGTCCCCCTCAGACCGACCTTCTTCAAAGATAATAAGGAATTCTGCTCGAAATTTGAACAGATCCTGAACAAGTGCTCCCTTGATTTAATGACCCTCACCGTTGAATTTCTACACAAGGAGATTGCTAACCTCCAAGAAAAAGTTTCCAGCATAGAAACTCAACTTCAGACAACAGTTCCTACTGAAGAATTTTCATCCTTACAGACCAAACTAAAGACATCCCTTGATACATTCAAGAAAGAACAGGAAACCAAAAAGCGCCAGAAGTTCTTCAGAGACGCAGACGATTACCTCAACGACAGGGTCTATAAATGGCAGGACAACTTTCAGTCATACAAATCTCGTCGACGAAGATACAGATCACCCGCCACCTCTTCAGCTTCGAGCCTGGAAGGGGAATACCAAGACCAGTCAACTTTTTCTTTTTTAGGTACAAATCGGGGACGCCCACCAAGAGGAAGACGAGGAGGAGCAAGAGACATCGCCCGAGATCAACCCCCAACGATGGCAACTCGATCCCAGGTAGGGACCCATCACTTCCAATTGACCAAATCCCAGGTAGGAACACCTCCTTGGTAGTCAACATTTCATCCACATCCCTAAGTCCAGCAGAACTCCTCCTACTTCAGAAAGGTCTGTCTTTCTGCCCCTCCTACAGATATGACACCTTTAATCTAGACATGGACCTCCAAAAATTCTATCGAAACATAAGACTCAAAGCACACTTCTCAGAGCCATCACCAATTGACACTCCCGCTACCTCCGCCAACCCAACATGCCCCATAAACATACGGAACCTAGGTCTCAGGAACAAAAGCACATTCATGCCCCCCAAGAACTCACATGCAGTTGAAACTTTTATATCACTCATCCAAAAAGACGTCACTAACTTCAGACGCAACATCAATAACAAACAGATACACGCACCACAAAATCTCTCAAGCAGCGACAGAACTGCCCTCTCCAATCTCATGTCTAACAAAAACATCATAATTAAACCCGCTGATAAAGGGGGTGCCATAGTGATACAAGACAAAGACAAATACATCAACGAGATATTGTCCCAATTAAATGATACTACCATCTACAACAAGCTAGACAGGAACCCTACCAGTAGAATTGCTACCGAAATACAAAGAGTCTTAGACAAATACACCAATCTGGGCATCATTAACTGGGACACACGTAGATTCCTTACCAAAACTAACCCTATTATCCCAGTCATCTACACATTGCCCAAGATCCACAAGAATCTTAACAATCCTCCTGGTCGCCCCATTGTTGCATCCACTGATTCGGTCCTCTCACCACTATCCATCCTATTAGAAAAAATCCTCACCCCACTGGTAAAAACCACCAAGTCTTTTCTTCTAGATACATCAGAATTCCTCCAACTCATCAAAGACATTCACAGACTACACCCCGATACCATCCTTGCCACGTTTGACGTCAATAGCCTTTACACATCCATCAGACATGACTTAGGCATAGCAGCTGTACAGAGATTACTCACTCTACATGAATACCAACAATCTGAAATAGACTTCATCATGGACCTTTTACATTTAGTACTCACCGAAAACTACTTTATGTTTCAAGACACCTTTTACATACAAAGACAGGGTACCGCCATGGGCTCAAATGTAGCCCCCCCCTACGCCAATACATACATGTCAGACTTCGAGGAATCCTACATCTATCCCAACCACATATTTTCAGAACATTGCCATATTTGGAAACGTTATATAGATGACATATTCTGTGTATGGGAGGGCACTGAAATTTCACTCCTAGAGTTCCTACACTACCTCAACTCCATCCGACCCGAACTATAATTTACCATCCACCACGATCCCAATAAGATACAATTCCTGGATACATTGGTCAACAAAAACAGCGATGGCACACTCTGGACTGACATATACACCAAACCCACCGATCGCAATAACCTGCTACATTTTACCAGCTATCACCCAAAATCCACCAAAACCTCACTACCCTTTTCCCAATTTAGTAGAGTTGAACGCATAGTCAGCAAACCGGAACTAGTCGATATACGCCTTAAAGAGATGGAAACCAGGTTTACTAACAGAGGTTATCCCACGAACACCCTAGACATCCATAGAACCCGACAACCACGCCCGCAACAAAATAAACCACCACGTATTCCCTTTGTACACTCATACCACCCCAGTGCATATAAGATCCACCAATCCATCAGAAAACACTGGTCCATCCTCAACAAAGGGCATCCATCCGTAGTTGAATTTCAACACCCGTTCTTACCATGCTTTAAGAGACCCCACAATCTAAGAGACAAACTTGTTAAAGCTGACCTGGGCACAATAACCAAAGTACCCCGACAAACTTTTTTACAGACCCCCAAAAAAGGCACTTTCCCATGCCGACACTGCACCCAATGTACCAACGTGCACAGAGGTGATTCATTCACACACCCACTGTCAGGCAAACGCTACCCGATAAGAGGATACTATACCTGTGACACAGACTACTGTATCTACCTCATCAAGTGCCCATGCGGCCTTGGCTATATAGGAGAGACAACACAGAAGATACGTGACAGGGTGTCCAAACACAAATCCACCATCCGTTTGAACAACATATTGCTTCCCATTCCAGCTCATTTCTCAGAGGCCAGACACTCAATTAACCAACTCACATTTCAGATTATCGATCGGATTGAGACACCAAGGAGAGGAGGGTATCGAGTTGCCCTTCTAAAAAAGCGTGAATCCTATTGGATTCACACATTACAAACTCTGCAACCAGATGGACTCAACCGGGACTATAGCATACAGAGTTTTTGTTGAATGCATAAACTATTGATATAACATCGTACCAACTTATTTCCCACAGAGACGATAAGACAAGGAAGATGGGACTACCTGCGCAGCACGTCCAAGGATGGGTAACAACCCTATCCCCCGTGTGCTACCTTTCCCTTTTTCCCCATGCCTTAATCTTCCTTCTCCCCATTCCATCCACCCTATATTCTATCTATATACCTGACTCTATTTTCTCTGCTCCGACAGCCAATACCCCTCTGTCATCAGTCTCCAAGTCATTATACTGTTTTCCTCTGTATGTTGATCAACCAGCCCCTCTTCTGCATCAACTAAACATATACTATACCTATATCCCTAGATACTTACCCATTCTTCAAATCGCGACCGCGATGTCTCCTCCTCCCGGTCCTCGCCCACTACGATCCGAACTTCTTGTGCGCATGCGCGCACATGCGTTCCAACAATGGAACGCATATACCATAACTTCCGGTCGGCAACCGGAAGTACTCCGGCCCGAAGCCGGAAGTTCCCTCCCACCTCCTCCACGGAGGCTTTTTAGAGATGCCGGCACCATGAGACACACAGCACCTCTTTCCCAGAGCGGCTACGACCGCAATTCCTGCTCCTCGGTGCTCCAGGGCTACATGCCACCACCTTGATCCCCATTTCTATAAGACAAACTGGTAAGCTGTTTTTCTCTTTTTCCTGACCAGGTTTAATATATGTACCCTGTGATTGGAGATCCCCAGCACATGTTTTCGCCTCTCACAAAGTAGTCCCTTCCATGGCAAGCCGAAGTCTATCTACCTTCCGCACGATTATACTACCTTGTTTAAAAAATTCTTTGGTGATCCTGTATTTTCTGTCATGATATTGTTATAATGATGTTATTCCACAATATAAATATTATGCTTACACACATGTGCTGAGAATATCAGAATGTTTTCTAAACAATTTTGTATATATGTATATATTTGTATATTTTGAAACCTTGTATCCACTATAATATGCACCTATTGTACCCACAGAGTCTGATGAAGGTCTAACACAGACCGAAACGTCACAATTGGAGTTTGTGTAAAAATAAATTCAAAGATTACTTAACAGTGTGACTGGAGTTGCATAATTTCTATACGATACGGGGTTGGGACCCTCTCCAGAGCACCTGAACCCTCCATTCCAGTGTGCAGCAGAAATCAGAATCTTACTTCCAGTAAGAAGGACCAGACCGCCACTCACGCTCAGCCTCACGGAGATGCCCTAAGGTGGTCAGACGGGTCTCCTGCAGGAAGATAACATCAGCGTCCAGATATCTCAGGTGGTCATACACGGCGTGTCTAGTCCTTCTTACTTTAATGCTGTTAACATTGCTAGAAGCAACTTTTACAGAGAACCCAGCCATCATAAGGAAACAGAAAGACAGAGCAGCGACCCCCATCATCATGAGTCAGAGTCTCCCTGTACACCACCAGTCTCCATATCTGACTCCTCAGCAGCCTCTACAGGAGGGGGCTTCTTTTTAGTTGGGGGGTCTCCTTTGTCCACCTCCCACTCATTATCAATGCGCTGTAACTCGCGCTCATAATCACCTTCTGACTCAGACAGAACATCATATCTGTTAGATAGGACCATGACCCCAGCATCACCACTGGACTTTTTCCTGGTTTTTGGACCTAAGTTGCAGACTTCCTCTGGTTTACGGGAGGATTTATCTTTTTTCTTTCTTTTGTTTTTTTTTACCTCCTCATATTCACCAGGAGCTACAGAGGTGGCTGCCTGAGGCTGCTCCTGAGTTACCACCCCCAAACTCCCCTGAGCACTATCCGACATCTGAGGTTCTGGCGCAGTATCACCTCAGCCCTGTACCTCCCGCCTGGTCAGTATTTGCCCTGACACCAAGGCCTCCTCCTCTAAGGCATCTGCCTCCTGGACCATTTCGTCATCAGAGAAGTCCCTGGCGATGTTATGCCAGGCCTCCGGGCAATCCTTGTGCGGGTGGCCCATCTCTCCACAGAGGTTACATTTCACCGTCCCACAGTTGGTACTAAGATGGCCGACCTCCCCACACAGATTACATTTTACCACTGTACATATATTGGCCACGTGTCCGATCTTACCGCACTTGAAGCACTTTCTTGGTTGCCCAGGATAGAAGCAGACGCCTTTCTCTCTCCCTATAAAGAAGCTGTTGGGGAGGTGCAGGGTGATATTATTGTACTGCCTCAGTTTTACCAGAACCTTCCACCCTCCAGTCCAGATGCCGTCGGCGTCTCTGTTCTTAGTGAGGTCTGACACCAGATCACAATGGCGCCTGAGCCACACCAAAATATCCTGAGGGGGAACAGACTCATTCCAAATGATCACATTGACCACAACGGTACCTGGTCTGGATATGGGGACAAACACAAACTTACTCCAGCCGTCCTTGTCCCTGAACCGGGGGAGTTTATCCCAGAACCTGTCCAGACTGGACATGAGCTTAAAGCTGACATCATAGCCCTATCTGTCTGGAAGGTTGATAACTGCCAGGATATCATCAGGCGTAAACCCCATCTGGCTGCACCACAGAGATCCCGCACCACAAACCTCCTATCTGGGAGATCTTCCTTGGTGCCCCTGTTTTTAAAGCGCACCACATTCCTCCTCTTAAACGCCTGCCCCGTGTAGTGTGCGCTAGAGGGAGGAAGGAGGGAGCGCCGCGGCTCCAGGCGTTTCTGGGGGGTTCCTGACGGGGCTCACTCTGGGTATTGGGGGGAGGGTCTGAACTAGTGGGACCTGACTCAACTGGGGGGCTCGATGTTATAGGGGGGAAGTCACAAACATCATTCTGCACAACCCCCTGCCCCCCATCCACCTCTATGTTATCCTCAGGTGGCTGCACATCCCATACAGATTGAGGGTCCCCTCTATCCCCCGACCCCTCAGGAACATCATGATGTCCACCAGTGTCTGCTCCAGCAGTAGAATGGTCGTGGGTCACCACATCACCCTGAAACATAGGTGCATGTCCACTGTCCTTCTGCGGTGTAGTGCCTCCTGGGACTTGTGGTGCCTGTGCCTGCTGCGGTGTACTGAGTCCTGGGACTTGTGGTGCGGGTGCATGCTCCTGCTGATGGACGGCTGCAGACCTTGGCAGCTGCTGTTTTCCCTTCTCGCCCTCATGAAACACAAAGCCTAGTGCTTGTAGTATGGGACGTGTTCCTCTCTCATCAGGGGACATGCTGGATACTGACGCAGCGTCAGAGGGTCTCGACATAGATGAAAAGTTCTGTCTCTCTGCTTGTCTGGCAAAACGTTCCTTGTTCCTATAGGACTCAGACAGCGGCCCCATCTTCTCCAGGACACAGTCCATCTCTCCCACCACCACCGCCAGCTCTTTGCTCAGTGAGTGCAGCTTAGAGTCATACAGGGTGCTACTCTCAGGGTGTGCAGTTTTTAGTGAATACATGCAGTCTATTTGCATCTGTAGCATCTGTTTGTGGTGACTTAGCTCCCCCATCCTCCTTACCAGTGCCGGGATCTCCTCCGCCAACTGCAGCTCAGGCGGTCTCCTTCACCTGCCGTGCTGGTCGCTGTAGTCCTCCAGGCTGAGTGCAACCACCTGTCTCCTTCACCTGCAGTGCTGGTCGCTGTAGTGCTCCAGGCTGTGTGCATCCAATGGTCTCCTTGTGTGTCACATCTCCAGGCTTGCTGCTTGCACCGGCCTTTGCAGGGACATTTTGTGGCTTCACAGCGGATCTGGTGCGGCCTGGAGCGGCCATGCTGGTCACCACATCCCTCTGCTGCAGGTTTTCTTGCAGGGTTTGCTTCTCTATGGATGTTCTCCTCTGTCTGGGTGCAGGAGTGGGGGGCTGTGCACCTGCTGCTGGTCTGACAATCTGCTTCACCACCTGTGCTGCTCCATGCTGGGCTGCTGAGGAACTTTCTTCTCTGCTTGCTGTACTCACTTTCTTTACTTCAACATTCTCCACATTACTGCAATTCAGTTGATTCTCTTGCTTACTGATAACTTTTGGATTTGCATCCATCTTTAGAATTGTTTGGGAGTTCACTCCCGGTGTAGGCCTGGAAGCCTGGGCCTTGCTTGGGGAATATCCCCACCAAGGGTGCCCCGCCCTGGGCTCGCTCCAGACATCAGGAGACTCAGGAGCTCAGCTCTAACACAACCTCCCAGCAAGGGGGCAGTATTATAGTAGTTATATTCTTGTACATAGGGAGCAGTATTATAGTAGTTATATTCTTGTACATAGGCATACCTCCCAACCGTCCCGTTTTGGGCGGGACAGTCCCGTTTTTTAACCCTTGTCCCGCCTGCACGGACCGTTAAGTGAAAGTCCCGGTTTTTTTGCGGTTTCACGGATTTTTCCGTTTTGTCCCGCCCCCGAGTCCCGCCCCCCCCCCCCGAGTCCCGCCCCCGAGTCCCGCCCCCGTCCTGCTCAGGATACAGAGAAGCCAGGGGGCGGGGTACAGCGTCCTCCTCCTCTCCAGCTCCCGGGCTTTCTGCTGCAGAGCCGGCACCTCCCCCATCCCCTCCCCTGGGAGGCAGAGCCCTCCCTGTCCTCAGGCTGCCACTTGCAGGCACATGGATGGATGGATGGATGGAGCAGTGCAGAGTGTCATGTTCTCTGCACTGCCCCTGCACAGCAGCCCCAGGGGATCAGCCTCCGTGCAGGCAGGAGCTCTCCAGCTCTGCTACATCAATAGCTCCCTGCCCCCACCTCCTCCTGCTCTTCACTGAAGTTCGTCTGATGAAGCAGAGCCGAGTGTGTGCAGCTGCTGCAGTGTGATAACAGGTACTCTACAGTGACTGCAGGCAGCAGCTAAAGGGTTAAACACTTTCCTCCATAGACCCCCTGCCCCCATCCCTAACCCCCCCAGTGCCCTTCTATTCTGCTTTTATTGTACCATATACTTAATCCCTTAACCCCTTAAGGACGCAGGGTTTTTCTCTCATTTCTCGCTCTCCAACTTTACATATATCATTATATACAGGAGATCCCCAGGTTATAGCAGCTGTACATATATCATTATATACAGGAGATCCCCAGGTTATAGCGGCTGTACATATATCATTATATACAGGAGATCCCCAGGTTATACCAGCTGTACATTAAATGTATCTAAATCTATTGTGTTCCTGCCCTTTGGGGTCATGACCTTTTCGGTGCCTATTAGTGCACTGATCTGCATGATACTATTTGCTGTGTTCCCTCCTGACCCATCATTTCCATTAGCGACATCATAAAAACAATAATTACTCGGTCGTTCTCATTTACGTTATGAAATTGTTTCCATTTCGCCACAAACTAATAAATTGCGGCTTCTCCTCGCCTGAGCGGCCGCGCTCCTTCCGTGGCTTCTCATTATTAGTTATTCTGTTATCCAGAGTCAGCAGATGTACGGACAATTACACTCCTGACATTAATCCCTGGGATTATGGGCGCAACACCGACTGCGCCCAAAAACTCCACGACTGAACCCCTAAGTGAGAAATCGCACTGTCCTGATATTCACCTCATGGAAATTCATCTAATTATCACATAACTGACTCATTCTCACTATTTTATATATAATTCTGTTGCACAGCTCCACGACAACACCAAGCATTATGGGTAATTACAGGAAAGAGAGTAATTCTACCTAAAATCCAGAACAACACAATAGGTATATTGTGTGTATGATATGGGCCAGTGCTGCTTTTACAGTGATGGCCACTTGATGGCGCTGTGCAAAGCATCTAATAACATGTAAAAATATACATAATCCTGCAGATACCACTGCCAAGAATCAGCACTGCCATTTATATTATGTATGATTGGTTTTAATCAATTACATGTCTTGTATTATAGCAGTTATATTCCTGTATATAGGGGGCAGTATTATAGTAGTTATATTCTTGTACATAGGGGGCAGTATTATAGTAGTTATATTCCTGTACATAGGGGGCAGTATTATAGTAGTTATATTCCTGTACATATGGGCAGTATTATAGTAGTTATATTCTTGTACATAGGGGGCAGTATTATAGTAGTTATATTCTTGTACATAGGAGGCAATATTATAGTAGTTATATTCTTGTACATAGGGGGTCAGTATTATAGTAGTTATATTCTTGTACATAGGGGGCAGTATTATAGTAGTTATATTCTTATACATAGGGGGAAGTATTATAGTAGTTATATTCTTGTACATAGGGGGCAGTATTATAGTAGTTATATTCTTGTGCATAGGGGGCAGTATTATAGTAGTTGTAATCGTGTACATAGGGGCAGTATTATAGTAGTTATATTCTTGTACATAGGGGGGCAGTATTATAGTAGTTATATTCTTGTACATAGGGGGCAGTATTATAGTAGTTATATTCTTGTACATAGGGGGCAGTATTATAGTAGTTATATTCTTGTACATAGGGGGCAGTATTATAGTAGTTATATTCTTGTACATAGGGGCAGTATTATAGTAGTTATATTCTTGTACATAGGGGCAGTATTATAGTAGTTATATTCTTGTACATAGGGGCAGTATTATAGTAGTTATATTCCTGTACATAGGGGGCAGTATTATAGTAGTTATATTCCTGTACATAGGGGGCAGTATTATAGTAGTTATATTCTTGTACATAGGGGGCAGTATTATAGTAGTTATATTCCTGTACATAGGGAGCAGTATTATAGTAGTTATATTCCTGTACATAGGGGCAGTATTATAGCAGTTATATTCTTGTACATATGGGGCAGTATTATAGTAGTTATATTCTTGTACATAGCGGGCAGTATTATAGTAGTATATTCTTGTACATAGGGGCAGTATTATAGTAGTTAAATCTTTATCATAGGGGGGGCAGTGTTATGCATTATGTAAAGGAATATAACATATATTATGCCTTGTATCATCTTGTACAATTACGTAGAAATCTTGAGTTTAGGATATGTTCTTATTACTTATTGTAGTTATATTCTTGTACATAGGGGGCAGTATTATAGTGCTTATATTCTTGTACATAGGAGCAGTATTATAGTAGTTATAGTCTTGTACATAGGGGCAGGTATTATAGGTGAGTCTGTTAGGGCAGTATTATGCACAGTATAATTCTGCTTAGGGGAAGTATTATAGTTTATATTGTGTACATAGGGCGCAGGATTATGAGGATTTATATCTTTACATAGGTGCAGTGTTTATTATGTTTATATTCTTGTACATAAGGGGCATAGTTATTATAGTAGTTTTATTCTTGTCATCGGAAGTGGCAGTTTATCTAACAGGTTCAGTATATAGTCTTATGTCATAGGGCGTTGTAGTTATATGTCATAGGGGGCTAGTATATATTATATTCGTAAATAGTTTGAGTTTATGTACATGGCTTTAGTTTCTTGTACAGAAATATACTACTACAATTACTGCTCCCTATGTTTACAAGAATAACAACTATAATACTGCCCCCTATGTACAGATATACCGTACTTTGACAAAGTGGCCCATAGAATCGTGATCAACCCTGTCAAAGGCTTTAGCCTGGTCCAGACCTACAATTCCCACTAGCACCCTCCTCCGAGCTTTACATCTCTCAAACATCTCTCTTATGGAGATGACTGCTCCAGATGATGTTTCCGCCCTTTTACTGTGCCGTACTGAGATCCTGATAACAGTGCGGGGACAAACAGACTAATCTAGAAAACAGAATTTTTGCCAGAATTTTCCTATCACATTCAGAGGGCGATCGGTCCTCCAGTTCTTGATGTCCACTAGGCTCTTTTACCTTTGGGACAGCAGAATAAGGGAGGACACTCATGGATGGAGGCATCAGGTGATTTTCTAGACAATTGTAAATACATCCACAAGATCGGGGCTAAGTAGGTTCTCTAATGTGTCCTGAGTAAAATTCACATGTTAACCCATCAGGACCTGGTGCCTTCTTCAGATTTGTACTAACTATCAAGGCCTCTTACCCCTCCTCTGTTATTCCTGCTGTTAAGAAGAGAAATCCAAATCTCTAGTGTCAGGGCCTGGAGTTGCCTCCAAGATTGGGCCACTTTCTCTTTATCCAAAACCTTTTTTGAAATAACTCGCATAGTAGGATCTCACCACCCCCAGGATACCTCCCGAGATTCCTGCAAAACACCCTGGGAGTCAGTGAGACATGTGATCAATTTCTTGGCAACCACGTTACCGAGCAACTTTATACAAATCAGGGCGCCCAGAGGACCGACAATCTCTCTCCATCCACAGGGACGTGTAGCTGGCTGTATGAATGACGTATTTCAGACTTCAGTCGGTTCAATTCTTTTGTTTGTCATCCCCACCGCCGAATACAGTGACTCCAATTCTTTCCGCAAGCTTGAGATACTGGCTGTACTTACTCTCCCTTCTTCACCCGACAGTCTTTTAAGAGGGACTTGATCTCCTCCTTGACGTTTCTCCCACCAGTCAGATATGTTGTCATAGAAGTCCTGTCTCTGGAGGCTGGTCCTGAAAAAGAGGAGTGGATGCAATTCTGACGTAGACATCATCCACGATGCTGGAATTAAGCCTCCAAACCCCCGTCCATATCAGAGCGGTTAGTGGCTCCGAGTGAAACATAAGACCAAGATGGTCAGAATATGGGACAACTCTCTCACTCATCCCACTTACATCTCTGAGGGACTCACAAAACCATATCAATTCTGCTGTGTCTGTCAGCCAGGAGTATGTGTACTTAGGTGTCCTACCTCCAGGGTGAATACATCACTAGAGTTGGCCTGTGTTACGATGTTCCGTAGTACTTGGAGTCTCTGACACTGCGCTCTGCCCGAGGACCTGTCACCCGATGTCATGGTAACATTAAAGTCGCGCCCATTATCACAGGGATCGAGGTGAAAAGATATTGCGCACCCCTCATTGAACAGCTGGATTCTCCCTGTCACTGTCTGTGGGCCATAGATGTTGATCAGCGGGCAGACGCCTACCAGGATGTCACTTCTGACTACCGGCACCTTACCCAAGCGACCTCCACGTCAGCCGTGCACCGTACGTCTTGGTGTTTAAACAGTATTGGCGACACCGGCGTACGGGCTCCACCAGCCAGTGACCAGTAAGATGGCACCTATTAACAATTCCCACTAGGAACCTTTAATATAACTGTGAAGAAACGGCTGATATCCGTCACAGCCCACAATCTCAACAGAATTTCTACATTTCAATCCAATGAGTTTCAAAGTTAGAGACTTGAACGAACATCGAAACAGACCTTGAATTCCCAACTTCACTGTGGCCACCCTATCAGAGTACTTGAAAGTCCAACGCATACCTAGAGGACTACGGCCCCCTCAGACAGACCTTCTTCAAAGATAATAAGGAATTCTGCTCAATTTGACAGATCCTGAACAAGTGCTCCTTGATTTAATGACCCTCACCGTTGAATTTCTACCACAGGAGATTGCTAACCTCCAGAAAAAGTTTCCAGCATAGAAACTCAACTTCAGACAACAGTTCCTATGAGAATTTCATCCTTACAGACCAAACTAAAGACATCCCTTGATACATTCAAGAAAGAACAGGAAACCAAAAAGCGCAGAAGTCTTCAGAGACGCAGACGATTACCTCAACGACAGGGTCTATAAATGGCAGGACAACTTTCAGTCATACAACTCTCGTGACGAAGAAGATACGATCACCCGCCCACCTCTTCAGCTTCGAGCCGGAAGGGAATACCAAGACAGTCAACTTTTTCTTTTTTAGGTACAAATCGGGGACGCCCACCAAGAGGAAGACGAGGAGAGCAGAGACATCGCCCGAGATCACCCCCAACGATGGCAACTCGATCCAGAGGGACCCATCACTTCCAATTGACCAAATCCCAGGTAGGAACACCTCCTGGTAGTCAACATTTCATCCACACCCTAGTCCGCAGAACTCTCCTACTTCAGAAAGGTCTGTCTTTTGCCCCTCCTACAGATATGACACCTTTAATCTAGACATGGACCTCCAAAATCTATCGAAACAAGACTCAAAGCACACTTCTCGAGCCATAGCAATTGACACTCACCGCTACCCTCCGCCAACCCAACATGCCAAAATACGGAACCTAGGTCTCAGGAACAAAAGCACATTCATGCCCCCAAGAACTCACAGGCAGTTGAAACTTTTATATCACTCATCCAACAAGACGTCACTAACTTCGAGCACTCAATAAAAAACAGATAACACGCCCACCAAATCTCTCAAGCAGCGACAGAACTGCCCTTTCCAATCTCATGTCTAACAAAACATCATAATAAACCCGCTGATAAAGGGGGTGCCATAGTGATACAAGACAAAGACAATACATCAACGAGATATTTCCCAATTAATGATACGTACCATCTACAAAAGCTAGACAGGAACCATACCATAGAATTGCCTACCGAAATACAAAGAGTCTTAGACAAATACACCAATCTGGGCATCATTAACTGGGACACACGTAGATTCCTCCCAAAATAACCCTATATATCCCAGTCATATCTACACATGCCCAGATCCACAAGAATCTAACAATCCTCCTGTGTCGCCCCATGGTTGCATCCACTGATTCGGTCTCTCACCACTATCCATCCTATTAAAAAATCCTCACCCCACTGGTAAAAACCACCAAGTCTTTCTTCTAGATACATCAGAATTCCTCCAACTCATCAAAGACATCACAGAATCTACACCCGATACCATCCTTGCCACGTTGACGTCAATAGCCTTACAAATCCATCAGAACATGATTAGGCATGCAGCTGTACAGAGAACTCACTCTACATGAATACCAACATCTGAAATAGACTTCATCATGGACTTTACATTTGTACTCACCGAAAACTACTTATGTTTCCAAGACACCTTTTACATACAAAGACAGGGTCCGCCATGGGCTCAATGTAGCCCCCCCCTACGCCAATACCATACATGTCAGACTTCGAGGAATCCTACATCTATCCCAACCACATATATTTTCAGAACATTGCCATATTTGGAAACGTTATATAGATGACAATCTGTGTATGGGAGGGCACTGAATTTCACTCCTAGAGTTCCTACACTACCTCAACTCCATCCGACACGAACTATAATTTACCATCCACCACGATCCCAATAAGATACAATTCCTGGATCACTTGGTCAACAAAAACAGCGATGGCACACTCTGGACTGAAAATATACACCAAACCCACCGATCGCAATAAACCTGCTACATTTTACCAGATCTATACCCAAAATCACCAAAACCTCACTACCCTTTCCCAAATTATAGAGAGTGAACGCATAGCAGCAAACCGGAAACTAGTCGATATACGCCTTAAAGAGATGAAAACCAGGTTTAACTAACAGAGGGTTTATCCCACGAACACCCGAGACATCCATAGAAACCCGACAACACGCCCGCAACAAAAATAAACCACCAGTATTCCCTTTGTACACTCATACCACCCCAGTGCATATAAGATCCACCAGCCATCAGAAAACACTGGTCCATCCTCAACAAAGGGCATCCATCCGTAGTTGAATTTCAACACCCGTTCTTACATGCTTTAAGAGACCCAAATCTAAGAGACAAACTTGTTTAAGTGACCTGGGCACAATAACCAAAGTACCCCGACAAATTTTTACAGACCCCAAAAAAAGGCACTTCCCATGCCGACACTGACCCCAATGTTACCAACGTGCACAGAGGTGATTCATTCACACAACCCACTGTCAGGCAAACGCTACCCGATAAGAGGATACTTACCTGTGACACAGACTACTGTATCTACCTCATCAAGTGCCCATGAGGGCCTTGGCTATATAGGAGAGACACACAGAAGATACGTGACAGGGTGTCCAAAACAATCCACCATCCGTTTGAACAACATATTGCTTCCCATTCCAGCTCATTTCTCAGAGGCCAGACACTCAATTAACCAACTCACATTTCAGATTATCGATCGGATTGAGACCAAGGAGAGGAGGGTATCGAGTTGCCCTTCTAAAAAGCGTGAATCCTATTGGATTCACACATTACAAACTCTGCAACCAGATGGACTCAACCGGGACTATAGCATACAGAGTTTTGTTGAATGCATAAACTATTGATATAACATCGTACCAACTTATTTCCCACAGAGCGATAAGACAAGGAAGATGGGATACCTGCGCAGCACGTCCAAGGATGGGTAACAACCTATCCCCCGGTGCTACCTTTCCCTTTTTCCCCATGCCTTAATTCTTCTCCCCATTCCATTCCACCCATATTTCTATCTATATACCTGACTCTATTTTCTCTGCTCCGACAGCCAATACCCCTCTGTCATCAGTCTCCAAGTCCTTATACTGTTTTCCTCTGATGTTGATCAACCAGCCCTCTTCTGCATCAACTAAACATATACATACCTATATCCCTAGATACTTACCCATTCTTCAAATCGCGACCGCGATGTCTCCTCCTCCGGTCCTCGCCCACTACGATCCGAACTTCTTGTGCGCATGCGCGCACATGCGTTCCAACAATGGAACGCATATACCCATAACTTCCGGTCGGCACCGGAAGAAGTACTCCGGCCGAAGCCGTGAAGTTCCCTCCCACTCCTCCACGGAGGGCTTTTTAGAGATGCCGGCACCATGAGACACCACAGCACCTCTTTCCCAGGCGGCTACGACGCAATTCCTGCTCCTCGGTGCTCCAGGGCTACATGCCACCCCCACGTTGATCCCCATTTCTATAAGACAAACTGGTAGCTGTTTTTCTCTTTTTCCTGACCAGGTTAATATATGTACCCTGTGATTGGAGATCCCCAGCACATGTTTTCGCCTCTCACAAAGTAGTCCCTTCCATGGCAAGCCGAAGTCTATCTACCTTCCGCACGATTATACTACCTTGTTTAAAAAATTCTTTGGTGATCCTGTATTTTCTGTCATGATATTGTTATAATGATGTTATTCCACAATATAAATATTATGCTTACACACAGTGCTGAGAATATCAGAATGTTTCTAAACAATTTTGTATATATGTATATATTTGTATATTTTGAAACCTGTATCCACTATAATATGCACCTATTGTACCCACAGAGTCTGTATGAAGGTCTAACACAGACCGAAACGTCACAATTGGAGTTTGTGTAAAAATAAATTCAAAGATTACTTAACAGTGTGACTGGAGTTGCTAATTTCTATACGATACGTGGTTGGGACCCTCTCCAGAGCACCTGAACCCTCCATTCCAGTGTGCAGCAGAAATCAGATCTTACTTCCAGTAAGAAGGACCAGACCGCCACTCACGCTCAGCCTCACGGAATGCCCTAAGGTGGTCAGACGGGTCTCCTGCAGGAAGATAACATCAGCGTCCAGATATCTCAGGTGGTCATACACGGCGTGTCTAGTCCTTCTTACTTTAATGCTGTTAACATTGCTAGAGCAACTTTTACAGAGAACCCAGCCATCATAAGGAAACAGAAAGACAGAGCAGCGACCCCCATCATCATGAGTCAGAGTCTCCCTGTACACCACCAGTCTCCATATCTGACTCTCAGCAGCCTCTACAGGAGGGGGTGCTTTTTAGTTGGGGGTCTCCTTTGTCCACTCCCACTCATTATCATGCGCTGTAACTCAGCGCTCATAATCACCTTCTGACTCAGACAGAACTCATATCTGTTAGATAGGACCAGACCCCAGCATCACCACTGGACTTTTTCCTGTTTTTGGACCTAAGTTGCAGACTTCCTCTGGTTTACGGGAGGATTATCTTTTTTCTTTCTTTTGTTTTTTTTTACCTCCTCATATTCACCAGGAGCACAGAGGTGGCTGCCTGAGGCTGCTCCTGAGTTACACACCCCCAAACTCCCCTGAGCACTATCAACATCTGAGGTTCTGGCGCAGTATCAACCTCAGCCCTGTACCTCCCGCCTGGTCAGTATTTGCCCTGACACCAAGGCTCCTCCTCTCTAAGGCATCTGCCTCCTGGACCATTTCGTCATCAGAGAAGTCCCTGGCGATGTTATGCCAGGCCTCCGGGCAATCCTTGTGCGGGTGGGCCCATCTCTCACGAGGTTACATTTCACCGTCACAGTTGGTACTAAGATGGCCGACCTCCCCACACAGATTACATTTTACCACTGTACATATATGGCCACGTGTCCGATCTTACCGCACTTGAAGCACTTTCTTGGTTGCCCAGGATAGAAGCAGACGCCTTTCTCTCTCCTTAAAGAAGCTTTGGGGAGGTGCGGGTGATATTATTGTACTGCCTCAGTTTTACCAGAACCTTCCACCCTCCAGTCCAATGCGGTCGGCGTCTCTGTTCTTAGTGAGGTCTGACACCAGATCACAATGGCGCCTGAGCCACACCAAAATATCCTGAGGGGGAACAGACTCATTCCAAATGATCACATTGACCACAACGGTACCTGGTCTGGATATGGGGACAAACACAAACTTACTCCAGCCGTCCTTGTCCCTGAACCGGGGAGTTTATCCCAGAACCTGTCCCGACTGGACATGAGCTTAAAGCTGACATCATAGCCCTATCTGTCTGGAAGGTTGATAACTGCCAGGATATCATCAGGCGTAAACCCCATCTGGCTGCACCACAGAGATCCCGCACCACAAACCTCCTATCTGGAGATCTTCCTTGGTGCCCCTGTTTTTAAAGCGCACCACATTCCTCCTCTTAAACGCCTGCCCCGTGTAGTGTGCGCTAGAGGAGGAAGGAGGGAGCGCCGCGGCTCCAGGCGTTTCGGGGGGTTCCTGACGGGGCTCACTCGGGTATGGGGGGAGGGTCTGAACTAGTGGGACCTGACTCAACTGGGGGGCTCGATGTTATAGGGGGGAAGTCACAAACATCATTTCTGCACAACCCCCTGCCCCCCATCCACCTCTATGTTATCCTCAGGTGGCTGCACATCCCATACAGATTGAGGGTCCCCTCTATCCCCCGACCCTCAGGAACATCATGATGTCCACCAGTGTCTGCTCCAGCAGTAGAATGGTCGTGGGTCACCACATCACACTGAAACATAGGTGCATGTCCACTGTCCTCTGCGGTGTAGTGCTCCTGGGACTTGTGGTGCCTGTGCCTGCTGCGGTGTACTGAGTCCTGGGACTTGTGGTGCGGGTGCATGCTCCTGCTGATGGATGGCGGCTGCAGACCTTGGCAGCTGCTGTTTTCCCTTCTCGCCCTCATGAAACACAAAGCTGTGCTTGTAGTATGGGACGTGTTCCTCTCTCATCAGGGGACATGCTGGATACTGACGCAGCGTCAGAGGGTCTCGACATAGATGAAAAGTTCTGTCTCTCTGCTTGTCTGGCAAAACGTTCCTTGTTCCTATAGGACTCAGACAGCGGCCCCATCTCTTCCGGACACAGTCCATCTCTCCCACACCACCGCCAGCTCTTTGCTCAGTGAGTGCAGCTTGAGTCATACAGGGCGCTACTCTCAGGGTTGCAGTTTTTAGTGAATACATGCAGTCTATTTGCATCTGTAGCATCTGTTTGTGGTGACTTAGCTCCCCCATCCTCCTTACCAGTGCCGGGATCTCCTCCGCCAACTGCAGCTCAGGCGGTCTCCTTCACCTGCCGTGCTGGTCGCTGTAGTCCTCCAGGCTGAGTGCAACCACTGTCTCCTTCACCTGCAGTGCTGGTCGCTGTAGTGCTCCAGGCTGTGTGCATCCAATGGTCTCCTTGTGTGTCACATCTCCAGCTGCTGCTTTGCACCGGCCTTTGCAGGGACATTTTGTGGCTTCACAGCGGATCTGGTGCGGCCTGGAGCGGCATGCTGGTCACCAACATCCCTCTGCTGCAGGTTTTCTTGCAGGGTTTTGCTTCTCTATGGATGTTCTCCTCTGTCTGGGTGCAGGAGTGGGGGGCTGTGCACCTGCTGCTGGTCTGACAATCTGCTTCACACACTTGTGCTCTCCAGCTGGGGCTGTGAGGAACTTTTCTTCTGCTTGCTGTACTCACTTTCTTTACTTCAACATTCTCCACATTACTGCAATTCAGTTGATTCTCTTGCTTACTGATAACTTTTGGATTTGCACAATCTTTAGAATTGTTTGGGAGTTCACTCCCGGTGTAGGCCGGAAGCCTGGGCCTTGCTTGGGAATATCCCACCAAGGGTGCCCCGCCCTGGCTCGCTCCAGACATCAGGAGACTCAGGAGCTCAGCTCTACACAACCTCCGCAAGGGGCAGTATTATAGTAGTTATATTCTTGTACATAGGGAGCAGTATTATAGTAGTTATATTCTGTACATAGGCATACCTCCCAACCGCTCACGTTTTGGGGGGACAGTCCCGTTTTTAACCCTTGTCCCGCCTGCACGGACCGTTAAGTGAAAGTCCCCGTGTTTTGCGGTTTCACGGATTTTTCCGTTTTCCCGCCCCCGAGATGGCCCAGCCCCCCCCCCCCCCCAAAGGCACCGCCCCCGAGTCCCGACCCCGTCATTGCTCAGGATACAGAGAAGCCAGGGGGCGGGGTACAGCTCTCCTCCTCTCCAGCTCCCGGGCTGTTCTGCTGCGAGAGCCGGCACCTCCCCATCCCCTCCCCTGGGGGCAGAGCCTCCCTGTCTCAGGCTGCCACTTGCAGGCACATGGATGGAGGATGGATGGAGCAGTGCAGAGAGTGTCATGTTCTCTGCACTGCCCCGCACAGCAGCCCCAGGGGATCAGCCTCCGTGCAGGCAGGAGCTCTCCAGCTCTGCTACATCAATAGCTCCCTGCCCCACACCCCTCCTGCCTCTTCACTGAATCGTCTGATGAAGCAGAGCCGAGTGTGTGCATGCTGCTGCAGTGTGAAACAGGTACTCTACAGTGACTGCAGGCAGCAGCTAAAGGTTAAACACTTTCCCTCCCCATAGACCCCCTGCCCCCATCCCAACCCCCCGTGCCTCTATTCTGCTTTTATTGTACCATATAACTTAATCCCTTAACCCCTTAAGGACGCAGGGTTTTCTCTCATTTCTCGCTCTCCAACTTCAAAATCCATAACTTTTTCATTTTTCCGTGTACAGAGCTGTTGGAGGCTTTTTTGTGCGTAACAAATTTTACTTTCCGTAATGATTTATTTTAAATGCCGTGTACTGCGAAGCTGCAAAAAATTCCAAATGTGGAAAAATTTTTTTAAAAAACCGCACATGTCACTTCTTGTGGCTCAGTTTTTTCGACTTTGACTGGCCTCAAATAAAAACCTCAGCTTTATTCTTGGGTCGGTGCGATCGCGGTGATGACCGGATTTATAGGTTTTATGTGTTTTATACATTTTCAAAAATTAAACGCATGTGTGCAAAAAAAAAAAAAAAAAAAATTTGCCATCTTCTGACGCTAATAAATTTTTCATATTTCGGTGCACGGAGATGTGTGAGGGTCATTTTGGCAAAATGAGCGACGTTTCATTGCTACCATTTTGAGGTTGTGCGACATTTTGACATTTTTTATTTCATTTTTTATGTTTTAAAAAGGTGTAAAAGTCGCATTTCGGACATTTGGGCGCCATTTCCGTCTCGGAGGTCACCGCCGCCGTAACCGTTTTTTATTTTGATAGATGCGGCATTTTGGGACGCGGCGAACCTAATATGTTCTGTGATCTTTACTGTTTATTAGTTTTATATCCGTTCTAGGGAAAGGGAGGTGTTAGAATTTTTAATATTTTTAAATTTTTTTTATTTTTAAAACCTTTTTTTTTTTTTTTTCACTATTTCTAGACCCTCTAGGGTACATAACCCTATGATGGTCAGATCGATTCTACCCTATACTGCAATACTTCTGGCTCATTGTAACGAACCTGCAGAAGCCATGTAGCCTCGTGTCAAAAGAAGACCCGAGGCTACACGGCAAACGATCGCCGCCCCCGATGACGGTGGGGGCACAGCGATCGTAAAAAAGACTTTGCCGGCGGACATTGACCGACTGGGGTTATTAGCGGTGGGGGGTTTTTCTGCAACATGCAAAACCCCCCACCTTGTATGAAAAGGACTCAGCCCGTGAGCCCTCTTCATACACTCCTTATACTCTCTGCGTCGTAGAGCTACGCGAGAGGCGTTAAGGTTAAAGGGGTTTTCCCACAATACAAGTTAGGCCCTATCCATAGGACAGGGCTTAACTGCTGATGTTGTGGGGGTTTCAGTGATGTGACCCCCATAGATCATGAAAACAAGGGGTGTTGGGGTCCACATAAGGTCCATGTCATCGCTCTATGACGGTAATGGAGCAGAATGGCATACAACGGCCGCCTGCTCCATTACTCTGACGGAACAATTTTTGCGTTTCATTTTCACTCCCCACTTTCAAAAATCAATAACTTTTTTATTTTTCCACGTACAGAGCGTGTGGCGGCCTGTTTCTGCGTAACAAATTATACTTCTAGTGAAAGTATAAATATTCCAGGCCCTGTACTGGGAAGCGGGAAGGAAAATATCAAATGTGTTTTTTATGGCTTCACTGCGCGCCATAGGCTCCTCCCCTTACTGCGCTCCATAGGACCCCTCCCCTTTACTGGCTCCATGGACCCCTCCCCTTTACTGCGCTCCAGGACCCTCCCCTTTACTGCGCGCCATAGGACCCTCCCCTTTATGCGCTCCATAGGACCCTCCCCTTACTGCGCTCCATAGGACCCCTCCCCTTTACTGCGCTCCATAGGACCCCTCCCCTTTACTGCGACAACGAGCATGTCCCCCCCCTAGACAAACGAGGATTTCCCCCCCTAGACAACGAGCATTTCCCCCTGCTAGACAACGAGCATGTCTCCCCCTGACCCCTAGACAACGAGCATGTCCCCCCCAAGACAACGAGCATGCCCCCCCCTAGACAACGCGCATGTCCCCCCCCCCAGACAACGAGCATTCCCCCCCCTAGACAACGAGCATGTCTCCCCCCGACTCCTAGACAACGAGCATGTCCCCCCCCTAGACAACTAGCATTCCCCCCCCCCCTAGACAACGAGCATGTCTACCCTGACCCCTAGAAAAACGAGCATGTCCCCCTGTGGCTGCGTGCCCTTTTTTGTGTGTTTGTGTTATTTTGTCTTCCGGACCGTCTGCTGTGGACTGCTTCGGATTCGAAGGATTACGTCTATGACCGACATTCTAACAAATAAAATGGTCAACGGGGTGGTCTGCGGTTTTGTTCAATAAAAAATTTCTGAAAACGGTGTGATTATTATTTTTTTGCGACATCTTCATAGGTTGCCGGTAGTGGTGCCGGCTAGGTGACGGTGTCATTACTAAGGTGGCCTTAGTGTTTGCCTTAATTTTTTTGGCAAATTTACACTAACGCCCATACATTACCCCGGTACCCACCGCCACCAGGGGTGCCGGGAAGAGCCGGGTACAAACCAGTACCTGACCGTCTATAGATGTCAGGTGTGGGGCGGCTGCAGGCTGTTATTGTTGCGCTGGGATAGCCCCCTAACAGTGGGCTATCCCAGCTCAGTAATGGCAGGCTGCTGCTGCTTTTTTGTATTGGCTGATTGAACAATAGGGGGCACCCCATGCCGTTTTTCCCCCCCATTTTTTGTATAAAAATGGGGGAAACAGCCGGGAGCCCTTTAAAGGGGGGACCCACGCATATTTTTGTCAAAAATTGAAGAAAAACCGCATGGGGTGCCCCTATTTTTCAAATCAGCCTGATACAAAAAAGCAGCAGCAGCCTGCCATTACTGAGCTGGGATAGGCCATGAGGGGGCTATTCCAGCGCAACAATAACAGCCTGCAGCCGCCCCAACACCTGACCATCTATAGACGGTCAGGTACTGGTTTGTACCCAGCTTTCCCGGCCCCTGGTGGCGGTGGGTACCAGGGATGGTATGGGCGTTAGTGTGAATTTGCCAAAAAAATTAAGGCAAACACTAAGGCCAGCCCTTAGTAATGAGCACCGTCACCTAGCCGGCACCACTACTACGGCAAACTATGAAGAGTGTCGCAAAAAATAAATAATCACACCGTTTTCAGAAAATTTTATTGAACAAAAAAACGACAGACACACCCTCGTTGACCATTTTATTTTTAGAACTGTCGGTCATCGAGTGTAATCCTTCGAATCGGAAGAGTCCACAGCAGGCACGGTCCTGGAAGACAAAAATAACACAAACACACAAAAAAAGGGCACGCAGCCACAGGGAGGACATCGCGTGTTAGTGGGGGACATGCTCGTTGTCGGGGGGGGGGGGGGACATGTCGTTGTCTAGGGGGGGGGACATGGTCGTTGTCTAGGTGGGGGGTACATTCTGTTGTCTAGGTGGGGGTACATGCTCGTTGTCTAGGGGGGGGTACATGCTCGTTGTCTAGGGGGGGGCATGCTCGTTGTCGGGGACATGCTCGTTGTCTAGGGGGGCATGTGTGTTGTCTAGGGGGGGCATGCTCGTGTCTGGGGGGAATGCTCGTTGTCTGGGGGGGCATGCTCGTTGTCTGGGGGCGGGACATGCCCGTTGTCTGGGGGGGACATGCTCGTTGTCGGGGGGGCATGCTCGTTGTAGGGGGGGGCATGCTCGTTGTGTCGGGGGGGACATGCCCGTTGTCGGGGGGACATGCTGGGTCTAGGGGAGGACTGCTCGTTGTCTAGGAGGGGCATGCTCGTTGTCTAGGAGGGCATGCTGTTGTCTAGGGGGAGTGGAATATGCCCCCCAATTATAACATAAAATATACATTGTGCCAGTGGATGCGTTGAGGTATGAGCAGGGGTGGCCAGGGGGTGTGGTTAGGGGGCGTGGCTAGGGTGTGGCTTCTGTGGGTAAAAAAATCGCCGCGGCGCGCTTCGCGCGCCGCCATTTTGTCCCTCTTTCTCCTCCACAAAAGTTGGGAGGTATGCATAGGGGGAAGTATTATAGTAGTTATATTCTTGTACATAGGGGGCAGTATTATAGTAGTTATATTCCTGTACATAGGGGGCAGTATTATAGTGTTATATTCTTGTACATAGGGGGCAGTATTATAGTAGTTATATCTTGTACATAGGGGGCGCAGTATTATAGGAGTTATATTCTGTACATAGGAGACAGTATTATAGTAGTTATATTCTGTAATAGGGGGCAGTATAAATTAGTTATATTCCTGTACATAGGGGGGCAGTATATAGTAGTAATATTCCTGTACATAGGGGACAGTATTATAGTAGTTATATTCTTTGTATAGGGGGCAGTATTATAGTAGTATTATTCTTATACATAGGGGGGAGTATTATAGTAGTTATATTCTTGAACATAGGGGGCAGTTATAGTAGTTAGTATTCTGTACATCGGAGAGGCAGTTATAGTAGTATATTCCTGTACATAGGGGCAGTATTTATATAGTAGTTATATTCTTGTACATAGGGGGCAGTTTATAGTAGTATATTCTTGTACATAGGGGTAGTATTATAGTAGTTATATTCCTGTACATAGGGGCAGTATTATAGTAGTTATTATATTCTTGTACATAGGGGGCAGTATTATAGTAGTTAGGGGGCAGTATTATAGTAGTTATATTCTTGTACATAGGGGGCAGTATTATAGTAGTTATATTCCTGTACATAGGGGGCAGTATTATAGTAGTTATAATCTTATACATAGGGGGCAGTATTATAGTAGTTATAATCTTATACATAGGGGGCAGTGTTATGCATTATGTAAAGGAATATAACATATATTATGCCTTGTATCATCTTGTACAATTACGTAGAAATCTTGAGTTTAGGATATGTTCTTATTACTTATCATGAGAGTTTTCTTCCTTGTAGAATTGGACATGACGTTTATTATCCCAGGACAGTAATTATATGGTGGCAGCGGTATTATTACAGATCCCAAGAGAATCATCAGCGTCCTTGTGTTACGTTGACGGGTGAAGTAAATCTGAGGAGGAGCTCGAGGGATTAGTTTATGAAACTAATCAGAGCCCTTGACTCAGCTAATTAAAAAATTATACCCATACTGCCCCTGTGTCCCTGGGGCTGATGTTAGAAAGTCCTGGATCCAGGCTGCCACTGATTAATAGATTGTTTTTATAATCTAATTATCATTCTAGTTATTTTTATGAATAATATTATAATCATTTTAATTTTATTGTATTTATAAATCTTTATTAGTGTTCTGATTTGTTTTCACATCAATATTATTATTATTAATATTATTGTGTTTGTTAACACTTTTATTGTTATTAATATGTCTTGTATTCTTATTATAGTTTTTATTAATTTATTATGTTAGTACTATCATTACTATTCATTATTTATTTTTATTTATCCATTTATCTATTTATATTAATAGAATCAGCCCCCCGCAGCCTCTCAGGAGCTCCTCTAATGGGGTGTACCCCAGTATCTTGCACTTTCTGGGGCTCAGTCCTCGATAGTTCTGTGTGCTCAATATGTATCTATATGTCCTGTAGAATGTATATTTTCGCCATTGTTGTTCAGTTATACAAACTTCATTCACTGTGCTCTGTTGCAGCAGCACTTGTGGCAACGCCCCAGGCTCATTTGCATATACATAATTTTGAGTGTTTATGAAGGGTCAGTTATGTATATCTGGAGCCCTAGGCACAGCCCCATCCTGAATGGCACAGGAGGGAGTGCATTGCTCTGCTAAATTGTATTGCCGTGGATGGCAATACAATTAGAATCAGGTCAACAGCCAATCTGAAAGGATTTGCTGCATTTCCCCACCGTGTGGCGCCATCCTGATCTCTTTAGGCCTAAAGAAATTACAAAAGCTGCAGAAACTCTTAAATCCACTCACCTTAACCCCTTAAGGACGCAGGGTATTTTCGCTAATTTCTCGCTCTCCATCTTCAAAAATCCATAACTTTTTCATTTTTCCGTGTACAGAGCTGTCTGAGGGCTTATTTTGTGCGTAACAAATTTTACTTTCCCATGATGTTATTTATTATTCCATGCCATGTAGTGGGAAGCCGCAAAAAAATTCGAAATGTGGAAAAATTGAAAAAAACTGCATGTGTGTCATGTTCTTGTGGGCTCAGTTTTTACGACTTTCACTCTGCGCTCCAAATAACACCTCTACTTTATTCTTTGGTTCGGTGCAATCGCGGTGATACCAAATATATATAGGTTTTATTGCGTTTTAATACATTTTCAAAAATTAAACGAATGTGTACAAAAAAGAAAAAAAAAATTTTGCCATCTTCTGACGCGAATAACTTTTTCATACTTTGGCGCATGGAGCTGTGTGAGGTGTCATTTTTTGCGAAATGAGCCAATGTTCTCATTGCTACCGTTTTGAGGTCTGTGCGACATTTTGATCATTTTTAATTACATTTTTTATGTCATCTAAAAAGGTGTAAAAGTCGCGTTTTGGACATTTGGGCGCCATTTGCCGTTCCGGAGGTCACCGCCGTCAATAACCGTTTTTATATTTTGATAGATCGGGCATTTTGGGACGCGGCGATACCTAATGTGTCTGTGATTTTTACTATTTATTATATTTTATATCAGTTCTAGGGAAAGGGGGGTGATTTGAACTTTTAATATTTTATTATTTTTTTACATTTTTTAAACTTTTTTTTTTCTTTTTTTTCCCACTATTTCTTAGACCCTCTAGGGTACATTAACCCTAGATGGTCTGATCGCTCCTGCTATATACTGCAATACTGCTGTATCGCAGTATATGGCATTTCTGCTCACTATACATTACAATGAACCACAGGCTCATTGTAATGCATATGCAGAAGCCATGCATCCTCGGGTCAAAAGAAGACCCGAGGCTACCATGGCAACCGATCGCCGCCCCCCGATGACGTTCGGGGGAGTGGCGATCGGAGGTAAGATGGCGGCGCCCACGCGCCGCCAAATTTAAAGTGCCGCCGGCGACTTTGCCGGCGGCAAAGAAAAGGTTAACACCCGCGATCGGTGCAAGCACCGACCGCGGGTGATAGCGATGGGTCTTTGCTGCGATATGCAGCAAAGCCCATCTCTGTATGAAGAAGGCTCAGCCCGTGAGCCTTCTTCATACAACCTTCACAGCTCCGTGGCGGATATATCCGTCACGGAGCGTGAAGGGGTTAAAGGCCTTATTCGTAGGATATAAGTCGCCCGGGAGCTGACAATATCCCTTTAATTGATCATATAGCACTAACAACAGAGTGCTAACAACAGAATTAAATAACTCAGACAGAGGCACATGTTGGATGCTGGGTTCTGGGTGTTGGATGTTGGGTACTGGGTGGATAATGCTCACAGCTCTTTCTTTATTGAATTTGTGGCAGAACAAATTGTATAAAATTTACACGTATCAAATGAGAGACACCTACAAACAGAACATTAAGCCAATTCAAAAAATACATTTATTTTATTGCATATTCAGTAAAAACAAAATATCACAGTACATATACAGTTCGACAGGAAGAAGCATGTGGGTCAATGGGGCTATCACATAGAAATGTTAAAAACATGTGGGACGGGATTGAAAGGTGGGGTACGTAGTCATATGGATCACATACATATACAATTTCAAATGCATAATGCAATTTTTACCCAATGGTGGGTTACTGTGCAAATAATGCAATAAAGTGCTTGCCATACAACTTAATGTACACAGGTTCCCTATAGGTATATAAAGTGCTCAATGCATGTGCAAATCCTAAAATGGAAGCATACCTTTAGCCATCATACACCTCCCGTCTGCCACAAACAGATTCCCCGACGCGCGTTTCGGCGCTAGCCTTCGTCTGGGGGTGTGGTTACTCTAGCTGCACCAGAGTTTTATCTAACTATCAGCCAATAGCAAAGGAGATCGCTCACCTGTAATATATTTCTAAAAAGCCGGACGGAACTACTGAGCGCACGTACTGCGGCAGGTGTCCGCCCCCCACCCGAGCCCAACCCCCACCACGTGACCGATCATGTGACGGTGACGTCACTGAAGGACACGTGATCGGAGAAAAGGTTGTCGGATCAGGGGGCGGGCCCCACCGCACTCGTGCGCACCCGGCCGGTACTCTGATTGACAGGTGAGTGATTGGAATAAAAAAGTAAAAAAGGTATTCGAGGGTTCGTGCTGGCATCCATATGGGGCGGAATGTATATCCAAGGAGAGATATATTCCTGTTGTTGGGTTTCAAACAAAGATGTTGTTACTTGCGTATTAATTTTTGCGAACCCAGTGTTTCTTTTATCTCTATTCTATATACATATATATTAAATTTCAAATGAATAAACGGTAACCATGAAGGGAAAAGTGAAAAAACGTGCAAAAATAGTGAATTGACAGGTGAGGAAAAACTAAAAGGGGGGGGGGGGGGGGGGGAAGGAAGGGAGGGGGGAATAGTGTACTGGTGCTGGAGAAAAGTGCACAATACAGTGAGGGATTCAATTATACCACATATGTCCCTGATCGTGTCCTAATACAAAACTATAAAATTGCAAAAATTATATCATCACAGAATATTGGTATGACAAAAAAAAAAAAAAAAATTACATTTGGAAGGACTGAAATGTGTTGTGATTGTAAGTGGATTGAGGGTGTGCATAATAAAGTTATGATTTGATCACAAATCAGTGTTAGTGTTTATGTGGAAACATTTATACAAGGTTATTCATTTGTATATATAGTGATATAAATCTGCATGTCATTGAGTTATCCATGTCTAAATAGAGAAACATCATACTGATAATATAGTGCAGAAGAATTTTTCCTTCTCTCACAGAGCTAAACCAAAATTAGTTCGGCAGGATATTACCGCATCAAATGTTTGGAACTGTCCGATAAATGGTGCCACAATTGTTCATACTCATGATTTATATCCAGTCACTGTGTGTGGCACAATAATGGATGACAAGGGCACTCCTTAGGACCCTCAAATCGCCATGGTGTCATATTTTGCAGAGCCTGCTAGATAGAAAGACAATGATTAAACTGTCAAGACAAAAAGTATTAAAAAACAAATAGAAAAGAAAAGGGTTTAAAAACCCGGTGCAGCCCGGGTCGGGAGTCAGAGGAATGGGGCATAGCTCAGGGTTTTGTTAAGACCTTGTGGGTTCAGTGTTTTAAGGGTCCAAATCCATCTCGTCTCACATTGCGCCAGCCTCTGCGCTACAGAGCCTCCTCTGATATTACCTTCAATGTGATCTATGCCGCAGACGCGAAGAAATTTGGGGTTACAATCATGAAATTCCCTAAAGTGTCTTGCCACCGGGAGTCCATCAGTACAAAATTCAGGATTGTTAGCTGCCCTAATATCTCGTACATGCTCACGTACCCGGATCTTAAATTCCCTTGTGGTCATACCAATGTAAATCATGCCACAAGGACATGTGGCATGATACACTACCGCCTTTGTATTACAGGAGATTGTGTGGGTGATGGTATATTCTTTTTGGCCACCCGAGTCCATGAAGGTTCTGGTTTGAATGATGTTGGGGCAGGCTACACAATGGCCACAAGGTCTACACCCCCATTTTGGGCCTCGGTTGTCTAAAAAAGTTTGGACTTCTTTCCTCACATGGTGGCTTTTAACTAGTGTATCCTGTAAATTCTTAGATCTTCGGGCTGCTATCCCTGGATATACAGGGATATATTTCTGTATTGTCGGATCCGATCTTAATAGGGGCCAGAAGCGTTCTAGGATCTCTCTCATAGGTTGCCATTGTGAGTGGAATTTTGTTATGAACCTCACCTTTTGGTCTTCTTTTTGTTTTTTCTCCGGATATAGTAGTTGGATTCTGGGTGTCGATTTGGCCCTATGATAGGCCTTTCTTAGGCATCTCTGGCTGTAACCACGATCCGTAAATCTTTGTCTAAGTTCTCGAGCCCGATGTTCAAACACTTCATCTGTTGAACAGATTCTTCTCATGTGTAAATATTGTCCTGTGGGAACTGCTGCAATGGTTTGTGGTGGGTGGGAGGAAGATGCATGAAGTAAGGCGTTAACAGCCGTTTCTTTTCTGTAAACATCCGATTGAAGGTATCCCGATCCGTCTTTTTCTAAAATGACATCCAAGAAGTCTACTTTATTTGGGTCACACTTATATGTAAGTTTAATATTGACATCATTGGAATTTAACCTCTGGACAAATGTGGCCAGCTGCTGGGTCGTTCCCCTCCAGACGATCAGGATGTCGTCGATGTACCGCGCCCAAAAAATGACGCGGTCCATCTCGACATCCCGATCGCCCGTAAGGAGGTCCCTCTCCCACAGCCCCAGGAACAAGTTGGCATATGAGGGGGCACATGCCGCCCCCATAGCCGTCCCCTGGAGCTGTAGGTAGAAGGATCCCCCAAACACAAACATGTTGTGGAAGAGAACGAATTCCAGCAGCTGTATCACAAAATTTTTCATGCCATCCTCTAGAGATGTGGTACTCAAGAAAAATTGCACCGCCTTTAGGCCGTCGCAATGTTTGATACTGGTGTACAACGATTCCACATCTAAAGTGGCAAGTATCATATCCTCCTCCATGTGCAGACCTTCAATTTTTTGTAAAAGGTCTGACGTGTCCCTCACATACGAGGGTAAACATTCCACTATATCTTTTAAGTGGTAGTCGATAAATTTACCGACATTTTCAGTTAACCCACCATTGCCCGAAATTATCGGGCGACCTGGGGGACAGTTAGAGTTCTTATGCACTTTTGGGAGTAGATATAGAGTGGATGTTTTTGGTACCTTGACAAATAGTGCATCAGCACATTCTTTCGAGATCACTTTGTTTTTGATTGCTGCTTGTAATAGGGAGTTTAATTCAAATGAGGCACATGAGGTTAATATAGACCGTAAAACACACCACCACCAGGAGCGGTATGCCCAGTTGGCCGCTGAGGGAAGAGTATAGAGGTTCTTTTTGTCAAGAGGGCCCTTCTGTGTACATTTCACCAATGGGGGGGGGGGATCTCTGCTGTGGACATTTTGTGAAGGGGGCCCTGCTGTAGACATCTAAAGTGGGTTCTGCTGTAGAAATCTAAAGGGGGCTCTGCTGTAGACATCTAAAGGGGGTATCTGCTGTAGACATCTAAAGGGGGTCTCTGCTGTAGACATCTAAAAGGGGGCTCTGCTGTAGACATCTAAAGGGGCGCTCTGCTGTAGACATCTAAAGGGGGGGCTCTGCTGTGGACATTTCATTAAAGGGGACACTCGGGACACTTAATCTGCCACTAAGGGTAAGTGACGTCTCTGAGTGGGGGCTCCGGAAAAAGAACCAAAATTAGCATACCATTCATTGTAACAAATCAGGATGGATGTAACTGGAGAAACAAGAAGACCTCCAATGGACATAGCACAGAGAGACATTCCCGACAGGGGCGGATTGAGGGTATGATAGGCCTGGGCTGTATAAGAGGTTTGGGGCCCCTTGGACCGTTGTGCTTAAATTGTGTATTGAAAGAAATTTCCAAGGCAGCAGGAAGGAGCTTTGCCCAGTTACATTTACACTGAAACGCTTGCAGTAGGAAACGCCCTGGCCGGGATCCGAGTGTAGAAACGTTCAGGTGGAGGGGTGAGCGCTGCACAAGACCCAACTTACCCCCGCAGGAGAAGCATTGGGCTTGTACTTGCACAACCGAGGAACTTATATTTGTTAAACAGCCAACAGGCTCCAGTATTTGTGCGGCAACAGTCCCGTAAGTTGAACCGGTGGCTTGGGGAGCGGATGCAGACTGAAAGGGGGGTTTTGGTGCGACTATCAGGCACAGCCATACGTTGTCAATCTTCACCAACCAGTATCCTGGTATAGTGCAAGGCGACAAAGAAAATCTTCATCATAGTGCCATGAACCCAGACCCCCGTGACTTCTATTACAGGTATAAACTACGTCCATGTATGTAAAATGTTTGGAACAACGTGCAACCTAAAACCGTGCAGGGGAACGATGGAAAGGTAAGTAAAGTTTTTTTTGTTTAATATCTAGGAAGGAGAGGGGCCATTATATAAGGGAGGATGGAGGACAGGGGCCGCAATATGCAGAGGTGGGAGGCCACAATATGAGGGAGGAGGGAGGCCAGAATATGATGAAGTGTGGAGGACAGGAGGCCACAATACGAAGAGAATGGAGGACAGGACACCACAGGCCACAATATGAGGGAGGATGGAGAACAGGAGCCACAATATGCAGAGGAGGGAGGCCACAATATGATGAAGAATGGAGGACAGGAGACCACAAGCCACAATATGAGGGAGGATGTACAACAGGGGCCATGATATGAAGAGGAGGGAGGCCACAATATGAGGGAGGATTGAGAACAGGAGGCCACAATATGAAGAGAATGGAGGACAGGAGACCACAGGCCACAATATGACGGAGTATGGAGGACAGGAGGCCACAATATGAGGGAGGAAGGAGGCCACAATATGAAGGGAATGGAGGGCACAGGGCAACAATCGGAAGGGGTGGAAGAGAGGGGTATTATATATAAGCGAAGGGGAGATAAATAAAAGTGGGTGAACAAATATAAAGGGAGGATAAAATGAAAGGGGGGGCAATATATGTTGCTGAGTTTCATTAGGGGATATTAAATGGGTTCTAAGTGCGGGTGGCCACAGGAAGGGGGCATTATAATATGTGGGGGCCATTAACCCCTTCACGCTCCGCGGCGGATATATCCGCCACGGAGCGCAGTGACTTAGCGCTCAGTGGCGGATATATCCGCCACGGCGCTTATGCCGGCTCGGCTCTGGATCAGAGCCGAACCGGCATCGGGAAACACGGGGTGCCGGCTGTAACTAATAGCCGGCACCCCAGTGTAACACCCGCGATCGGAGTTGTCTCCGATCGCGGGTGCTTAACCCTTTAGATGCCGCGGTCAGCGCGACCGCGGCATCTAACAAGCATCTGGGGTGTCTTTCCCCCACGATCGCCCCCCCCGAACCGTTTTCGGGGGGCGCCGATCGTTGCTATAGTAACTCTGGGGTCCGATCTGGACCCCAGAGTTACTAGCAAGAATTGCCAGTAAGATGGCGTCTGTGACGTCATCTTACTGGCAAAGTGCCAGCCTATGCAAGTGCATAGGCTGACACTGATAATACTCTGCAATACATGAGTATTGCAGAATATTATCATGAACAAGCAATCAGAGGATTGCTTGTTCATATCCCATGGTATAAAAGTAAAAAAGTAAAAAAAAAAGTTATTCAATAAAAAAATAAAGTCATAAATCACTAAAAATGCCCCAAACCCCCAAAACATATAAAGAGACATATAACTCAAAAAAAAAGTCTAAATCATAACACAAACCCCACATATATAGTATCACCGCGTCCGTAACAACCCGTAGAATAAAAGTAAATCATTATTGAACCCCCACGATAAACGCAGTAAAAAAAAACTGTTATAAACCCTCCAAAAATTATGATTTTTACCTTTTCAATCCCACAAAAAATGCTATAAAATGCGACCAAAAAACCATATGTACTTAGACATGATACTGGTGCAAAGTACAACATGTCCCGCAAAAAACAAGCCATCAACCAGCTCCGTAGCCAAAAACGTAACAAAGTTATGCCACTTGGAAGATGGCAATACAAAAATTATAGATTTTTCCCCACATTAGGGTTTTGTTTGACAAATTTAGTAAAACATAAGAAAATATATTCATGTCTGGTATCCCCGTAATCGTATCAACCCATAGAATAAAGCTAACATGATTATTAGTCTATACGGTGAACACCAAAAAAAAAAAAGTCAAAAATCCAGTACAGAATTGATGCTTTTCTACTCCTGCCCTCAAAAAAAGTTCCTAAATTTTCAACAATAGGTGATACCAACCCCAAAATGGTAACAATGGAAAAAGCATCTCATCCCGCAAAAAAAATGCCGTCACATGGCCCCAATAACGAAAAAGCGAAAATTTTATAGCCTTCAAAAGGGGCCAATGAGGAAACTAAAATCCTGGCAGCTGCAGGGCTCTCCTTCCCTTCTGCGTCTCGCTGTGCGCCCATAAAACAAGTCACAGCCACATGTGGGGGGTCTTTGTACTCAGGAGAAATTGCAGAACAAATTGTATGGTGGGTTTTCTCTTTTTATATTTTGGAAATGTGTAAATTTTAGTGCTAAATGAACGTATAAGGGAACAGTATGACCATTCTAAATTTCACCTCCATTTTGATTCAATTACTATGAAGATCTCAAGGGGTTAACAATCTTCGTAAAAGCTGTTTCTGATAGCTTGAGGGGTGCAGATTTGAAAATGGGTAGATTATATAGGGGGTTTTGATGCTAAATATGTAAAATTTCATTCAAAACTGTATTTATCCCCAAAATAGTCAATTCTGAAAATCCGGAAAAGCGATATTCTATTTGTAAGCCGCGTGACATCGAAATAAATTATCCAGACATTTCAGAAATTATGAAAATGTAAAGTAGACAAATGGGAAATGTTATTCAGCAACTTATTTAGGTGGTAAATCTATCTGCCTGAAAACGCGGTGATTTTGAATTTCGAAAATGGCAAATTTTTCAAAAAATTTATCATATTTTCTTTTTTTTGTAAATAAACGCAAAACTTATCTGCCAAAATTTACCACTAAAATGAAGTACAACATGTGGGGAAAAAACAATCTCAGAATCGTTTTGATAAGTAACAGTGTTCAAAAGTTATAACCATATAAAGCGAAGCAAGTCAGAATCCAAAAAATCGGGCTGAGCCTTAAGCTGTAAAATGGCTGCGTCCTTAAGGGGTTAAGATCAATATTATTCTGTGTTTGGGGGTGGGACAATAGGTGTGGTTTAGGACAAGGGGAGGGGCTATGTGTCCCTCTTTCTCTAGTCCAAAAGTTGGGAGGTATACTAAAGTTGTCAGGTTCGCTAGGGACTTCTAGTTCTTCTGGTGGTGCTAGCAGCGTTCTCCGACCTCCAGCGCGTATGCCCGCAAACTCCACCTCTAGTCCGCTACCAGCGGTCTCTGGCGTGCGTCCTGGGCAGCGGCTGCTAAGATCTCGCGCTGTCTAGGAGTTGTGTTCGGAACTGCTGGGACTTGTGGTACCTCTGCATGGTAACACAAAAAGTTGGGATACAGATACAAGAAAGGGTGTGAGTTTGTGATATTTGATATGCATTATACCATGATTGTCTTGTCCAAATTTTTCTATTTCTATAACCCTTTCTATTGTTCAGTCAAATAATTTGATTGGCTTTTTAGAACTATATACGTACAAGCACAACACTAAGCCAAATTTAGCCAAAAATATATGAAATCTTTATTACACAATAAATTCCAGTAAAATCACAAATTCAACAGGGGGGGACACAAACGGTTAGTGAGGATATCACACAGGAACATTAAAAACATGAACGACAGGGAGAGTCAAAGTAGTCAATAGTCAAGGGTCATATCACATGAATTTATGGGTGATCATATTTTTAATTAATGCAAAAAAATTAGCAAGAAAGTGCATCAAATGCTGGCGGTATTGGCCGAGATGCCATTACATCCTTTTTAACACATAAAGTGCTCAGTGCATGTGCAAATGATGCGATATTAGCATACCCGTAATCCTGTTGTGCCTCCCGTCTGCCATAGGTAAATTCCCCTATGCGCGTTTCGGCGCTAGCCTTCGTCTGAGAGAAGGCTAGCGCCGAAACGCGCGCCTACCTATAATAACATCGAATAGGCTAGCATTGTTTCTGCTGTGGAAGTCCTGATCATCAGATGCACACCTGTTCCAAGAGGCAGCAGCAGGAAAAACTTCCGCTCCTAAGCAGTAATCGAGGGGACTGCTTAGGAGCTCAGGTACTTCCAGTTGTGTCTAGAATGTATTTACCTTGTACGGTTAAGTTTCAATCTGTTTCCTGTACTGGTCGCGCCTTCTTGGATTCAGGTGCTGCATCTAATTTTATTGATTATAATTTTGTCTCTCAGTTTTGCATGTCATTGATTCCATTGTCCACTCCTATCCAGATGTCAGGTGCGGATTTGACCCCTCTACAGGCAGGGTTGATTAAATGCCGAACCCCGCAGATAAAGCTTATGGTAGGAGCTATGCATGAAGAATGGTGTTCTTTCCTAGTTATGGAAAACTTGTCTGAAAATGTCATTCTTGGTCTACCCTGGCTCCGGATCCATAATCTGGTAATTAATTGGGAAACTCTGGAGCTGGTTCATTGGGGTCCTCACTGTAAGGATCACCTGACCAGAGTTTCATTATGTACAGTAGTGGCGGAAGATCAGAGTCTTCCAGGTTTTCTCTCTGATTACTCAGATGTGTTTTCAAAACCCTTGTCCCAGTAGGAGCTATGCATGAAGAATGGTGTTCTTTCCTAGTTATGGAAAATTTGTCTGAAAATGTCATTCATTGGGGTCCTCACTGTAAGGATCACCTGACCAGAGTTTCATTATGTACAGTAGTGGCGGAAGATCAGATTCTTCCAGTTTTTCTCTCTGATTACTCAGATGTGTTTTCAAAACCCTTGTCCCAAGTCCTTCCTCCTCACAGGGAGTTTGATTGTAAAATTGACCTTCTTCCTGATGCTAGATTGCCAAAGGGTCGTATGTATAACCTGTGAGTACCAGAACGGGAGTCACTGAAGAGTTAGGCCCGTTCCACACTTGCGAGTGTGATGCGATGAACTCGCATCACACTCGCAACGCATGCTGCCGGGAACGCACGGCCCGAACGCTGCACCGTGGGAGGGGGGGGTCTCATGTATTTTCCGGCATGAGTGCTCAGGGTGTGGGGGAAGTAATCACCCTTTCTCCAGATGTTTTAAGAGAAGGGGGGCACAGTTGCAGCGGGGCAGGGACTCCGCTCAAAAAGGGGAGTGCGCCTCGCCGCAATGATGCCGTGGCTAGAGAAATACCCAAATAGGGAAAAAGCGTTGTTGTTGAAGGAGGGTTTTAGCGTGGGTTTTCGGATTCCATTTAGAGAGGGGTTGGGGGGTTGTTTTGCAAAGAATTTAAAGTCGGTAGCTGAGTTTCCTACGGTAGTTAGGGACAAGTTGGATAAGGAAGTGGCGTTGGGTAGGATGTTAGGCCCATTTTCTTCACCTCCGGTGGCAGTGTTGAGGGTGTCTCCTCTGGGTTTGGTCCCGAAGAAAGAGGTCGGGAAGTTTAGGCTTATACACCACTTGTCTTACCCAAGAGGGGCGTCAGTTAATGATGACATCGATACTTCCTTGACGTCTGTGTCATACACGTCTTTTGATGCGGCAGTAGCTTTAGTACGGGAGACAGGGCGGGGGGCCCTTATGGCAAAAGCGGACATTGAGGCTGCGTTTCGATTGCTACCGGTTCACCCGGAATCGATGCATTTGTTGGGGTGTTGTTTTGAGGATAGTTATTATGTGGATGCTTGCCTCCCGATGGGATGCTCCATTTCATGTGCATATTTTGAAGCATTCAGCACACTTTTGGAGTGGGTCATCCGGGAGCGGGCTGGTTCAAAATCAGTTATACACTATTTAGACGATTTTTTATGTGTGGGGGCGGCTTGTGGTTATGGTTGTAAAGTATTACTTGCTACATTGGAACAGGTGTTTGCAGAGTTTGGGGTTCCGTTGGCGGCGGAAAAAACTGAGGGCCCGGTGACAACATTGTGTTTTTTAGGCATTGAAATAGATTCAGAGAGGATGGAATGTCGCCTGCCGGAAGCTAAGTTAGCGGACCTTCGTTTGGGGGTGCAGGAAGCGTTAGTGAAGAAAAAACTCACTTTGCGCCAGCTGCAATCCTTGTTGGGGAAACTGAATTTTGCTTGCCGCATTATGCCAATGGGGAGGGTGTGTTGTCGCCGACTTGCACAGGCAACAGCGGGGGTGCGTAAACCAGACCATTTTATCAGACTGCTAAGTGGGCATAGAGCGGATTTGATGGTGTGGGACAGTTTCTTGGCTAAGTACAATGGCCGGACATTGTGGATGGCCGCCCCAATCTCTAACTTGGAATTGCATTTGTACACGGACGCAGCCGGAGGGGTAGGTTATGGGGCGTTCTTTGACGGTGAATGGTGTGCTGGGCAGTGGCCCAGGTATTGGGTGGAAAAGGGCCTGCCGGCTAACCTGTGCTTGTTGGAGCTGTTCCCGATCGTTATGTCAGTGGAGCTGTGGGGAAGCATGCTAGCTGACAAGTGTGTTGTATTTCATTGCGATAACATGTCGGTGGTACAGGTAATTAACCAGCAAACGGCATCTTCTCCTGAAGTGATCGTTTTGTTGCGACACTTAGTGTTGCGCTGCCTGGATTGGAACGTGATGTTTCGGGCGGTTCATGTTCCAGGAGTGGATAACACTATAGCGGATGCTCTATCTCGTCTACAGCTGGAAAAATTCAGGGAACTGGTGCCAGGGGCGGCGAAGGAGCCGAAGTTGTGCCCGGACGCGGTTTGGGAGTTGGTAACTTAAGGATTTTGTATTGGATTCAGGCGCCATCCACGTGGTTGGCATATCAGAAGGTATGGAAGTCGTGGTTTCTTTTTCAGGATGACTGGTGTGCTGGAGGGTTGCCTTGGGTTAGAGGTGAGGCAGTTATTTGTTATATTTTAGAGTTGTTGGAGAAGGGAGTGTCTAGGGCTGGGGTTCAGAGGACATTGGCTGCATTATCATTCTTGTTTAAACTTTGCGGAGGGGTGGATGATACGCAGTCGTTCATTGTCAGGCAGGCGGTTAAGGGATACGTTAGGCATGGGGGTCTCCCTGATGGCAGGAGACCAGTGTCATTTAACTTATTGCACGAACTGTTGGAGATTTTGCATGCGGTGTGCGTGTCGGGTTATGAGCGGGTTTTGTTTAGTGTGTTTTTTTCTTGGGCGTTTTTTGGGGCCTTTTGGGTGGGGGAGTTGGCTAGTCCCAGAAAAAGTAGCCCTGGGGGGATACAAGTGCACCAGGTTGTAATGGGGAAGGATGAGTTGCGGATTACATTGGTGGGGTCAAAAACTGATAAGTATGGTAAAGGTTTTTTGGTTTCATTGTGCAGATTGGGGGGTCAGTTGGTTTGCCCGGTGGCAAAGTATGAGGCCTTTGTAGAGGTGCGCGGGGGAGCGGCCGGCTCCTTGTTTATTCATGCTGATGGGTCTCCATTGACTAGATATCAGTTTGTGGCGGTATTTCGGGCATGCATAAAGAGATTGGGGTTAAAGGAAGGGGAATATTGTTCACACTCCTTCCGTATAGGTGCAGCTACGGAAGCGGCTAGATGGGGTATGTCGGAAAACGAGGTGAAGCGCATTGGTAGGTGGGAGTCGCGGCGCTTCCGGTCATATGTGCGTATGCATAGAGTGGAGCGTTAGGCGGGTAAGCATTGGCAGGAAAGGGATAGGCAGGTGTGTCTATCTGGATGGGTGTTGGTTATTGTGTTTAATTGTTTGTTCATCACGGATAGGTTCACGTAAGTGCGTGGTTTGGATGTTTGGCCATTCCTTCATCTATTGGGCGGAGAAGAGAGCGCAGCTGCGCTTAGGTGGTAGGTTATTGGGGCTGGATGAGGATATGGTAAGTGTTCGAGGGTTTGGCTTTAGGGGATTGTGCTGGGATAAGGTAAGGTTCCGATTGGAGGGGGCTTTTAAAAAATGGGGAGTGCCCGATGTGTTTGTGTTGCATGTGGGGGGCAACGATGTTGGGAGTTTTCCGATGCGGCCATTGATTAAGTCTATAAAAAGGGATTTGTTATGGATGTTGGATGAACATGCGGAGTGTCTGTTGGTTTGGTCTGAGATGGTCCGCAGATTAAGGTGGAGAGATGCCGTGTCGGTGCAAGCTCTGAATCGTACACGGAAGAAGATCAATAAAAGTGTTTCGAAGTTTGTGCGCTTGAATGGAGGTTTGGTGGTTCGCCATGATTTGCTTGAGGAGGAAGTGAGTTATACGGGCCCGGATGGAGTACACCTGACGGATTTGGGATTGGATGTGTTCAACTACGGTTTGGCTGAAGTGGCTGGCTTTGCTGTGCGGGTGTGGAGGGGCATGCCGGCTTAAGGGGTCAAGCCGCCATGCGGTGGCGGGGGCGGGGTTCTTGGCAACAGCTAATTCAACTGGTAAAGTGGATAACAAGTTGAGGAAAAGATGGTGTGGTTATTTTAAGTCCAGAAGTTAAGAGGATTTATGCCAGGATCCTTCAGGGGGGTGGCCTCCGCTTTTAGGACCTGGTTGGTTTTATTAAGTTTGATGGTTAGTCACCTCTGCTCACGCCACTTGCTAGGAGGTTGGTGGCTAGTGGTTTTGGTAGTTGTGACATTGCACGCCGAGCGTGCTTTCTGAGCATATATATACTGGTATAAAGGCACCGGACGAATATGATTATGGAAATATTGGTGGCAATTTGTGGAAGCTGTTGTCAAGGACTCTGCTCACCCATCATTTTAATTTGGAAAAGAATTGTTATATTATTGTGTTTTAATAAAGTTTGTTTTTTACAGATTGTAAACATTTTCAATAAAGGCTGTGACCAATCACCTTCCAATTCAAAAGTTGTATGTATGTTTATTTAGTTAGAAGGGGTTGGTCAGGCAGATTCTTTTACTTTCCTTTCATCTCTAATCGTACCGAGTCAGCGATTGCCTGGGTCCTGTTCCTGTATCTGAGGAGGGGGATATTACACAGGACTAGACGTCTCATTGTAGCCTCACTACTTCTCTCTGGTTTAAATTTTTTGGAGATTTTAGCAATAACAATCACTGAAGTGACCATTTCTGGAACACACAACATAACAATGAACGGCACTAATGCCGGCCGGGAGTGGGCCTGCGTACTTGCTACCGCCAGCGACTTTTCATATGTGAAAAGTCGCCGGCAGGGCCTTTTTCTATGCCAGGTCCTGCCTGGCGTAGGAAAAATGCTACGCAGCCTCCCACCCTGATACATCAAGAGGCGGAAGCCTCTTGATGCATCGCGCAGCGAATTTGCAGTGGCGGGGCTATCATACGCTGGCGCACGAGCGCCAGCGTATGATAAATATGCCCCAATGTTTCTATTCCATCTCCTCAGTTCTCCTCTTCGCCTCACTGTATCATCACACAACAAGGATGAAGATGAGCAGTAACTTATCCATCAACCTGGAGACATATTACTCAGCAATGAGACTGCTTTCCTTTACTTTCATGTAGAACACTGATTTTGTGTATTTTTGTATTATTTTTACACTTTGTTGACTGTCATCGTTAGGGTTTCCAGGGGAAAGGCGTCTAGCTCTGCTTATTGCACTTCACAAAAAAAAAATCTGTCTTTTTTTGGGAAAGTAAGAAAAATCTTAAGGTAGGATCTGGAGAGGAGTATCAGACGTAGTGTTTAAATTAAAGTTCTAGAAGTCTCCAAAATATAGGGGCACATTTACTAAGGTCCTTGCCAGTTTTCTGTTGGACTTTGCAGGTTTTTTTTAGTGCAAACTGCTTGCAGGTACACAAAGTGACGTCGCCACATATGTGTCACACGTGACACATTTGTGGCGTGGCTGCATTATGCTTTACACAAGGGAGCATGTACTGTCTCAGTACCTGGACCCTGAAAATGTGCAACCTGATAATAACCAAAAGAGTGGTGAGCTGCCTAAGTGCCAAACCAACGACACGATAATGTGTGGAACATGGAAGTTACATAATGCGCTGCAAATAATAATGCGGATTATAATCGGACTAGTATAAAAATGACAGAAACAACAAGAAAGAAATTGTATATACAAAAATGAATATAAAAAGTGGCACAGCTGCTGAAAATGCATGAGGGGCTTGCCATGTGGTATATTGTTGCATGCATAATTGGTAAGAGCCATACAGCAAGTCTCAATAGAAAGATATAACCAAGGCCAAAACCAGGTAAAGTGCGGGTAGGACTCAATCAATGGGCGGGAGAACCACAAACATGAAGGACATGATTAAATGAGGTAGCGACTATAGCAGGCTGGCGCGAGGATACAGCCAAACGCTGTCCAGATTGGACCCCCAACAGGTCACCACATTGTAGCCACATTGTGGCATGGGGGTTTTAAATTATCAGTAAGAGGAACATCTGTCCATAAATAGTGGAGTCCGAGGAGGCATCTGGAGACAGAGGCTTGTAACGAAACAACGACTTGGAGGTCTTCAAACATCGTTGTCCGAGGTCTGGAGAAAAATCGAGTCGAATGGTCTGATGAACGGACATCGGGTGGGTCCTTGAATTTGGAAAGGTTATGACATCAAGGCAACAAGGGCTGATGGGCATAATGCTGGAAAAATAATAGACACTGTAATGAGTATGATGTGTGAATTGAGAAAAAGAGGAGGACGGAGATTAAAGGGTTTATATAGGAGGTTCAGGAAGGGCAGCCGTCTTTTGGCTTGAGAAAATTGTCCCACCCACCCTCCCTTAGTTTTTTGTTTGTATCAGGGTCATTCATGTGATTTCTGGGAGGCGGGATACAAGTAGTTATATATTCTTTTGTCAAGATTGGGTAGTGGTCAGGTGAATCTAGGATGTGTGGCGGGGGCGGGGTTCTTGGCAACAGCTTGGCATTCAACTGGTAAAGTGGATAACAAGTTGAGGAAAAGATGGTGGGGTTATTTTAAGTCCGGAAGTTAAGAGGATTTTTGCCAGGATCCTTCATGGGGGTGGCCTCCCCTTTTAGGACCTGGTTGGTTTTATTAAGTTTGATGGTTAGTCACCTCTGCTCACGCCACTTGCTAGGAGGTTGGCGGCTAGTGGTTTTGGTAGTTGTGACATTGCACGCCGAGCGTGCTTTCTGAGCATATATATACTGGTATAAAAGGCACCGGACGAATGTGATTATGGAAATATTGGTGGCAATTTGTGGAAGCTGTTGTCAAGGACTCTGCTCACCCATCATTTTAATTTGAAAAAGAATTGTTATATTATTGTGTTTTAATAAAGTTTGTTTTTTACAGATTGTAAACATTTTCAATAAAGGCTGTGATCAATCACCTTCCAATTCAAAAAGTTGTATGTATGTTTATTTAGTTAGAAGGGGTTGGTCAGGCAGATTCTTTTACTTTCCTTTCATCTCTAATTGTACCGAGTCAGCAATTGCCTGGGTCATGTTAGCACGAAGCCGGCTGCAAGTATAGGCGCAGTGCGGTCATGACAGGCAGGGATGAGAGGAGAGAAAATGATGGGTGGAGTGGTCTTGGGGGGTGGAGATTTTAGTGCTAAGTTGATAGGTGGGTTTGAACCGGGGGGAGGAGATAGTGAGGGGTTTATATAGGAGATATTCAAACCACAAATGGGACAGGCACTACCAAAGGGCAGACTAGTAATGCAGTCCACGTATCCTAGAAGTACATATAACCACCGAAACGACAGAAAGGAGGATACGCACAGTGGACTGGAGTAATATCCAACAACTTTATCAGTACAAAAAAATAACAACAAGACCACATACAGATAAAAACACTAAAAAAGTGCACAGTCCAAGGTGCACTAAACCTCCCAGGACCCGTATGTCCTGGGCTCCCTTTCCCACAACTGACCGAATGAGAAAATAATTAAAGTACAGTACAGAGCAGACAAAAATGCTAAGTATAACTGAAAGATATCAGGCTGCAGCAAGAGATATGCGCATACATAAAGTGACCAGTGCAATAATGAGCAAAGCAGTCCTGAGTATAGCTGCCTAAATGCCTAGAATATACAATACCCAATGAAGGTCCACATGGTAAAGTGAAGAGGGCAGATAGGCATGGTCAGAGTGGGGGGAGAAAGAGGAGCAAACCCCACGCGTATCGTCACCTGCTCCGGTGACTTCCTCAGGGGTGTGTGGCTCAATGCAAGAGTGGTCCTGTTTATATGCAGCCCTCCCGCCCACGGGAACGAGCTCCCCCCACACACAGAAATTAATTACCTGCAGGCCTGTGAAAGTTGAGAGCATGCTGAATCGGTACGGCGTGTGTAGATGTGGACCGTGCATGTGCGTAATTGTCCGAGTCATGTGACTAGTCACATGATCGGGATTTGTTCAAAGAAATGGGTAAGTACGCATGCGCTGAGAAGCCACACAGTCTATATCGCTGATACAGTAAACCCATGAATACTTAGACATAGACACCTAGCCGCATGAAAACAAATGATAATACTAAATCATAATGTTAATTCTCGATGTACAGGCTGAAGTACAGTAAATGTATTCAAAGGGACCAGAAGAGCATGGAAAAAATGAAGAATCATAAAGCAACGAAGTGTGTATAAAAATGTAGAGAGGGACAAGTGTGCGAACAGTGATCACTATGGTAAGTATATGCATGCGTCAGAAAAGAGTTAAGACGAAAAATAAAAAATATATATTAAATCTTTTTCCCTTGCAAACCTATAAACGGCGAAATACAATGGTGACACTACATATTGATATAAAGAGCAATAAGCCCGTGCTAGACGCGGATAAACAGATATTGAAAAACACCTGTGAACCATACATGATAGTTAAAAGTATATGTGTTTTATTGATATTTTGTGGTACAAGTTAAGGCTGTACCTAGCCTACACACATCCATATAACGGCGAAATATGTCCCTGTACATAAAGGCACCCAAATAATAATAGCGACATGGTGATATAAACAAAAAAAGAGAGGGAGCATGTACTGTCTCAGTACCTGGACCCTGAAAATGTGCAACCTAGGGATATAACAAGCCGGGCACCTGTGTGACATCACATGATCAGGGATATAACAAGCCGGGCACTTGTGTGACATCACATGACCGGGGATGTAACACATATAGAATGACAGCAAGCAGAGATTTTGTAAACAGCCATGAATTGATACTGAAAAAATATTGGAAAATTCTAGAACTTATTTCACAAACTACATCAATTATTTGATAAAAGTGGACAACCCCTGAGAGCAGCAGTTAATTCCCAGCTTTCCTAAAAAGTGACAGCAAAGTAAGAATATACATATATAGCCCATAAGTCTCTTTTTCTTCACAGGTCTTGGTGGAAACCCTCCATGTGTCTGTACAGGTGAGAACTGAGAACTCTGTCTTAAGGCTGAAGGTTTCTACACTGTCATATTTGGTAGAGGAACACAATCTATCTTCTATGCAATGGCTTCCCAGAAACAGGCTTTTAAAGGTGTTGCCAGGATTAGAAAAACATGGCTCATTTTACCAAAAAGAGCTCCACACCTGAGCATGGCCAGTGCTGGTATTGCAGCTCAGCTTCATAGAAATGAATGTTAGCACGAAGCCGGCTGCAAGTATAGGCGCAGTGCGGCCATGACAGGCAGGGATGAGAGGAGAGAAAATGATGGGTGGAGTGGTCTTGGGGGGTGGAGATTTTAGTGCTAAGTTGATAGGTGGGTTTGAACCGGGGGGAGGAGATAGTGAGGGGCAGCCATCTTTTGGCTTGAGAAAATTGTCAGTGGAGGTTGTCAGTTTGTCTTGCTTAGTGGTTAGGGCCTAGTAAGGGGTACGAAAAAAGGGGGACAGGATAGGGGTGCCAAGCATAGGTTAGGTAGTGCAGGGGCATTCGAGTATGGCGGAGGTGGAGGCTTTTTTAGAAATGAGGGAGCAGGCCAGGGCGAAGGGCCCAGAGTGGGTGAAGAGCCAGATGTTGGCGATGGCTGGTAGCAACATACCTGGGCGCCCGGCCAGTTCCAGACGCTCTCGGCCTCCTGAGCAACTGAGCCCTTCCGGCAGTGTCGGAGGCGGCCAGCGGAGGAGGTCTCGGGGCCATGCAGGCGAAGTGGCGCAACATGTTCCGGTCAGCGCGGAGGTCGGAGGAAGAGCCCGGGTAGCGGTGAGGCCGGCCAAGATGGCGTCTACATGTGGCAGCGCGGTGAAGAGGCAGAGCGGTGGAGGATCCAGGAAGAAGGGCGGAGCAAGAGCGGTGACGCGCGAGGCGGACGACGACGACGACGACGACGACGACGACGACGACGACGACTGAGGGATGGCAGGAGGAGGAGCCGGCTGGGAACCGCGCCGGGGCATGGTCAGCGGGACAATGCGGTGGGGGAGTGTGAGGACAGCTCTCCCATCAGGATGCAGGGGGCAGGCAGCGGAGCATATAGCTCCAGTCCCGAAGTACACAGAACGGGTGCTAGGCGGGCAGATGGCAGGTGTGGCTGCGGGGGGGCAGTGCACCCCCTCTAGGAGATATTGGAGAGCCGGGAATGCATAGTAAGGGCGGGCATAGGGCTGCTGGGGGGTGTCAGCCGAGTTCGGCGGCACTCAGCAGCAGTATGGGGGGTCAGGTGGAGGATCAGTCTGTGGTGCGCGGTGTCTCCTCTGTTCTTTTTCCGTTACAGGCTCGCGGCGGCGCTGAGACGGCTATTCTGGAGACATTGCGGCAGGCTTTAGGCACGGCCCAGCCAGGACAGGCTACGGTGATGGCGGTCTCGACGGGGGTTCCGGTGGTTTCCAGCACGGCAGGAGTCGCGCCAGTGCCATTGCCGGTGGCGGCGGGTGTATCGGCCTCGCCAGGAGTTGCGGCAGTTGGACAACATTCCTTGCCAGGATCCGGGATGGTCGCAGGAGCCTCCAGTTCCGCAGGGGCAGCAGGCGTCCACAGCGCTGCTCAATCAGGTGGGTCTACAGGCACACATACACTGATGCAGGGAATTACACAAACACCAGTAGGACAAGGTAGCGAGCTTGTGCTGGGGGGGGGCTGAAATGGCCTCGGGAGGGGCGCTGCAGGAAATATTGCAGGGAGTGCAGAGGTTAGTAAAAGTAGTTGAGCAAGTTCAGGGGTCACAGCGGGCTGGGCCATTAGCGGTTTGGACTGGGGGCGTTAGCTCAGGTATGAGTACGGGGGCTGGGGTGGTTGCGAGGCAGGAACAGGGAGCGACCACTAGTTCAGCGGAGACGGGGGTACAGACGGAGAAGGAGGATGCGGCTTCTAAGCCGCTGCCAGTGTCGGATGGGGCGAAAGCTAGTCTGTACATTTGTATGAGGGGGCCGTTGGGGGCTCATTTGAAACCAGAGGTAAAAGAGAAAATATGGAAAAAAGAGAATCTGGACATTTTCACGTTGTTGCCTTTGGAGCGCTTTAGTGTTGAAAGGTGGGAAAAGGGAAAAGAGCATAGGAAGGAGGAGGACGAGGAGAGGAGAAGGTTTAGGTTGATTCCTCGTACATTTGGGAACTGGTTAAATGCGTTTGCTATATTAGCAAGCGTGGTGGGTGAAAAACGCCCTGAATGCTGTTCAGCATTGTGGTGTTACTTTGTGACGGTGTGGGATGCGTATACAAACTATGGGGGTACGTCATGGTTACAGTATGATGAGCAGTTTCTGCAGCGTATGTCGGTGCAGCCGTCATTAGAATGGGATCACAGGGATATAGATCTGTGGATGCGATTGATGACGTTGCCCAAGGTACCGGGGAAGGGGTCGTATTTTGGGGGAGTACAGGTGGCAGGATTGCCTTTTCAGCCAGGGCCCGACGGGGGGAAGCTTGGGAGCCCGTCGGGCGGGGTTAGAAAGGGTGTGTGCTGACGTTTTAACAAAGGCTCCTGTACATGGGGGGTCTCATGTATTTTCTGGCATGAGTGCTCAGGGTGTGGGGGAAGTAATCACCCTTTCTCCAGATGTTTTAAGAGAAGGGGGGCTCAGATGCAGCGGGTCGGGGACTCCGCTCAAAAAGGGGATAACTCCAGTGCGCCTCGCCGCAATGATGCAGTGGCTAGAGAAATACCCAAGTAGGGAAAAAGCGTTGTTGTTGAAGGAGGGTTTTAGCGTGGGTTTTCGGATTCCATTTAGAGAGGGGTTGGGGGGTTGTTTTGCAAAGAATTTAAAGTCGGTAGCTGAGTTTCCTACGGTAGTTAGGGACAAGTTGGATAAGGAAGTGGCGTTGGGTAGGATGTTAGGCCCGTTTTCTTCACCTCCGGTGGCAGAGTTGAGGGTGTCTCCTCTGGGTTTGGTTCCGAAGAAAGAGGTCGGAAAGTTTAGGCTTATACACCATTTGTCTTACCCAAGAGGGGCGTCAGTTAATGATGACATCGATACTTCCTTGACGTCTGTGTCATACACGTCTTTTGATGCGGCAGTAGCTTTGGTACGGGAGACAGGGCGGGGGGCCCTTATGGCAAAAGCGGACATTGCGGCTGCATTTCGATTGCTACCGGTTCACCCGGAATCGATGCATTTGTTGGGGTGTTGTTTTGAGGATTGTTATTATGTGGATGCTTGCCTCCCGATGGGATGCTCCATTTCATGTGCATATTTTGAAGCATTCAGCACATTTTTGGAGTGGGTCATCCGGGAGCGGGCTGGTTCAAAATCAGTTATACACTATTTAGCCGATTTTTTATGTGTGGGGGCGGCTTGTGGTTATGGTTGTAAAGTATTACTTGCTACATTGGAACAGGTGTTTGCAGAGTTTGGGGTGCCGTTGGCGGCTGAGAAAACTGAGGGCCCGGTGACAACATTGTGTTTTTTAGGCATTGAAATAGATTCAGAGAGGATGGAATGTCGCCTGCCGGAAGCTAAGTTAGCGGACCTTCGTTTGGGGGTGCAGGAAGCGTTAGTGAAGAAAAAACTCACATTGCGCCAGCTGCAATCATTGTTGGGGAAACTGAATTTTGCTTGCCGCATTATGCCAATGGGGAGGGTGTTTTGTCGGCGACTTGCACAGGCAACAGCAGGGGTGCGTAGACCGGACCATTTTATCAGACTGCTAAGTGGACATACAGCGGATTTGATGGTGTGGGACAGTTTCTTGGCTAAGGACAATGGCCGGACATTGTGGATGTCCGCCCCAGTCTCTAACTTGGAATTGCGTCTACAGCTGGAAAAATTCAGGGAACTGGTGCCAGGGGCGGCGAAGGAGCCGAAGTTGTGCCCGGACGCGGTTTGGGAGTTGGTAATTTAAGGATTTTGTATTGGATTCAGAGATCGTTGCCGCCATCCACGTAGTTGGCATATCAGAAGGTATGGAAGTCGTGGTTTCTTTTTCAGGATGACTGGTGTGCTGGAGGGTTGCCTTGGGTTAGAGGGGAGGCAGTTATTTGTTACATTTCGGATTTGTTGGAGAAGGGAGTGTCTAGGGCTGGGTTTCAGAGGACATTGGCTGCATTATCATTTTTGTTTAAACTTTACGGAGGGGTGGATGATACGCAGTCGTTCATTGTCAGGCAGGCAGTTAAGGGATACGTTAGGCATGGGGGTCTCCCTGATGGCAGGAGACCAGTGTCATTTAACTTATTGCACGAACTGTTGGGGGGGAGGAGATAGTGAGGGGTTTATATAGGAGATATTCAAACCACAAATGGGACAGGCACTACCAAAGGGCAGACTAGTAATGCAGTCCACGTATCCTAGAAGTACATATAACCACCGAAAAGACAGAAAGGAGGATACGCACAGTGGACTGGAGTAATATCCAACAACTTTATCAGAACAAACATAAGTACAAAAAAATAACAACAAGACCACATACAGATAAAAACACTAAAAAAGTGCACAGTCCAAGGTGCACTAAACCTCCCAGGACCCGTATGTCCTGGGCTCCCTTTCCCACAACTGACCGAATGAGAAAATAATTAAAGTACAGTACAGGGCAGACAAAAATGCTAAGTATAACTGAAAGATATCAGGCTGCAGCAAGAGGTATGCGCATACATAAAGTGACCAGTGCAATAATGAGCAAAGCAGTCCTGAGTATAGATGCCTAAATGCCTACAATATAAGGTCCACATGGTAAAGTGAAGAGGGCAGATAGGCATGGTCAGAGTGGGGGGAGAAAGAGGAGCAAACATCACGCGTATCGTCACCTGCTCCGGTGACTTCCTCAGGGGTGTGTGGCTCAATGCAAGAGTGGTCCTGTTTATATGCAGCCCTCCCGCCCACGGGAACGAGCTCCCCCCACACACAGAAATTAATTGCCTGCAGGCCTGTGAAAGTTGAGAGCATGCTGAATCGGTACGGCGTGTGTAGATGTGGACCGTGCATGTGCGTAATTGTCCGAGTCATGTGACTAGTCACATGATCGGGATTTGTTCAAAGAAATGGGTAAGTACGCATGCGCTGAGAAGCCACACAGTCTATATCGCTGATACAGTAAACCCATGAATACTTAGACATAGACACCTAGCCGCATGAAAACAAATGATAATACTAAATCATAATGTTAATTCTCGATGTACAGGCTGAAGTACAGTAAATGTATTCAAAGGGACCAGAAGAGCATGGAAAAAATGAAGAATCATAAAGCAACGAAGTGTGTATAAAAATGTAGAGAGGGACAAGTGTGCGAACAGTGATCACTATGGTAAGTATATGCATGCGTCAGAAAAGAGTTAAGACGAAAAATAAAAAATATATATTAAATCTTTTTCCCTTGCAAACCTATAAACGGCGAAATACAATGGTGACACTACATATTGATATAAAGAGCAATAAGCCCGTGCTAGACGCGGATAAACAGATATTGAAAAACACCTGTGAACCATACATGATAGTTAAAAGTATATGTGTTTTATTGATATTTTGTGGTACAAGTTAAGGCTGTACCTAGCCTACACACATCCATATAACGGCGAAATATGTCCCTGTACATAAAGGCACCCAAATAATAATAGCGACATGGTGATATAAACAAAAAAAGAGAGGGAGCATGTACTGTCTCAGTACCTGGACCCTGAAAATGTGCAACCTGATAATAACCAAAAGAGTGGTGGGCTGCCTAAATGCCAAACCAACAACACGATAATGTGTGGAACATGGAAGTTACATAATACCCTGCAAATAATAATGCGGATTATAATAGGACTAGTATAAAAATGACAGAAACAACAAGAAAGAAATTGTATATACAAAAATGAATATAAAAAGTGGCACAGCTGCTGAAAATGCATAAGGGGCTTGCCATGTGGTATATTGTTGCATACAAAATTGGTAAGAGCCATACAGCAAGTCTCAATAGAAAGATATAACCAAGGCCAAAACCAGGTAAAGTGCGGGTAGGACTCAATCAATGGGCGGGAGAACCACAAACATGAAGGACATGATTAAATGAGGTAGCGACTATGGCAGGCTGGCGCGAGGATACAGCCAAACGCTGTCCAGATTGGACCCCCAACAGGTCACCACATTGTAGCCACATTGTGGCATGGGGGTTTTAAATTATCAGTAAGAGGAACATCTGTCCATAAATAGTGGAGTCCGAGGAGGCATCTGGAGACAGAGGCTTGTAACGAAACAACGACTTGGAGGTCTTCAAACATCGTTGTCCGAGGTCTGGAGAAAAATCGAGTCGAATGGTCTGATGAACGGACATCGGGTGGGTCCTTGAATTTGGAAAGGTTATGACATCAAGGCAACAAGGGCTGATGGGCCTAATGCTGGAAAAATAATAGACACTGTAATGAGTATGATGTGTGAATTGAGAAAAAGAGGAGGACGGAGATTAAAGGGTTTATATAGGAGGTTCAGGAAGGGCAGCCATCTTTTGGCTTGAGAAAATTGTTCCCCCCCCCCCCCCCTAGTTTTTTTTTTTTATCAGGGTCATTCATGTGATTTCTGGGAGGCGGGATACAAGTAGTTATATATTCTTTTGTCAAGATTGGGTAGTGGTCAGGTGAATCTAGGATGTGTGGCGGGGGCGGGGTTCTTGGCAACAGCTTGGCATTCAACTGGTAAAGTGGATAACAAGTTGAGGAAAAGATGGTGGGGTTATTTTAAGTCCGGAAGTTAAGAGGATTTTTGCCAGGATCCTTCATGGGGGTGGCCTCCCCTTTTAGGACCTGGTTGGTTTTATTAAGTTTGATGATTAGTCACCTCTGCTCACGCCACTTGCTAGGAGGTTGGCGGCTAGTGGTTTTGGTAGTTGTGACATTGCACGCCGAGCGTGCTTTCTGAGCATATATATACTGGTATAAAGGCACCGGACGAATGTGATTATGGAAATATTGGTGGCAATTTGTGGAAGCTGTTGTCAAGGGCTCTGCTCACCCATCATTTTAATTTGAAAAAGAATTGTTATATTATTGTGTTTTAATAAAGTTTGTTTTTTACAGATTGTAAACATTTTCAATAAAGGCTGTGACCAATCACCTTCCAATTCAAAAAGTTGTATGTATGTTTATTTAGTTAGAAGGGGTTGGTCAGGCAGATTCTTTTACTTTCCTTTCATCTCTAATCGTACGGAGTCAGCAATTGCCTGGGTCATGGAGCTTAGTTGCAACTACTACGCATGGTCCATTAGGAAGCTGGTTGTGAAACAAAGTTGCCATGTTTTTCAAACCCATTTAAAGGAACCTGTCAGCAGAAATTGAGCTAGTATTCGGTGTACAGTATGTTGTCAAACAGGTAGTGTGTTATTAGGTCAGTTTCTGCTGACAGGTTCCTTGTAAGTAGTCCCTATACAGTAAAAGCTAACTCCCGTAAAATGTTTGTGCAGTTTCTTGAGGTTTATCTTGAAGGTCATGTCATATCTATAGCATGGCCTTCGAGTAACACAACCGAATACCTACAAGTTCTAGGGCCCAAAACTGGAACCTCTACCCCCTTATGGTTACTGGAAGGGCAAGTATTTGTAATAGAATTCCCTGTAACTACTTCACTACTTGCAGTTCCATCCGGGTAATGTGGTAGTCACCCAGACAGGAAGTCATGTGATCGCTAGGCAACCTGACAACCAGATGGCAAAATCCAGTATGAATTGGGGGAAGAGATGGGAACATGGAAGGGCATAAAGATAAATTCAGAGGCATATAGATCACATAGATATTGTAATACAGCTTCAATATTGCAAATAATAAATGTTCTCCAGGTACAATAATAACCTTCTAAATCTTTGTGTTCAATCTGTTAGTGTCCAGAGTCTGAGCCTGTGGTGAACTACGACTGCAGCGTGCAATGAACAGGTTGGCACCGGACTAGTGAGCTGAGGTTTGAGTATTAGATCAGTGAGTAGTAGTTGTCAGGTAGATTAGTTAGTAGTGACGATTCGCGGCACCGGAAGTGACGTGTCGCGATAGTGTGAGGCCGGACCGGAAGTACAGGGTCCGTGCCTACCACCACGAGGAGACGCCGTGAGGGATGACGGCGATGTAATGGGGTAAGTTAACAGATGCCCCGGGACAAGTTTGCACCGCCCAGTCTCAACACCATAGGTATTAGATCACACCTGACAGGGTGTGGCCTCGTATACCACCGGTGGGTCATCACCTGGCCACACTGGATAGAGTCACTCGGACCAATCAGAGGAAGGTGGGTGGAAGGGATGGGTGTCAACCTAACCACCCAAAACCTTCAAATACTTTCACTCTGTATTATACATTGCTACAGGAATGGACTAGGCCATTGCTAATCCAATACTGCTGACCACTGTCGGTTTTCCTGCAGCAGGACCTAATACTGGCATGATTCCCCTGAAGAAAGTACCACCACCTGTGGCACTGGAAACGCGTCGGGAACGCTTATTTTGAATTATAGCACCTTCAGGGCCTACTAGGGCGAGTCTATGACTAGGGAACGCCTGGGACTGTCCTTGTAAGGACGGGAGCTATATCTGGGGACTAGGGTGAGTGTAGTTGAGGGCTCACTAGGGGCAGTGCATCTACCTATTCCTGACCTAGTTGTGCCTGAGACCCATCGTCTACAACCCTCGTCTGGTCCTACTTCAGGATGGGTGAGATCTGACCATATTTATTCTATATGTTTACTTATTTTCCCATCTGTGAGTCTATAGTTATGATGCTGTATGTGTTTGCTCAGAGATCCACGGTTGCCTCATAAGCTGGCTATATGCATGGTTAGGCCATCTGAGTTCACATACTTTATGCTGTTTGTGTTTGCATCTAACCTTGACAATTGCTGTATCTTACAGAGACACTGATTTTGGCTGTTGGTCAGCCTCTATTTTTTATGCTTGATGAGTATTCTCATGATATGATCTACTTTGGTGTTGTTTTCTTTTTAACCTTATTAGTAAAAGTTATGTTTTATATGCCCTCACCTTTATACATATGCGTTAGATTGGGATGGTGAATCCAGTGGCCTCCTTGTTGGCAACCTGCGACATAGTAAATTAGGCCCGTATTTTTGATTAGATTAGTTAGTAGAAGTATTGTAGTAAATTAGAAAGCATTGGTGTAGTGGATGAGTAACTAGTAGTACTGTATTGTGGTAATTTAATGAATAGTAGTGTTGTAGCAAACTAGTGAGCAGAAGTTTTTTATTAGATGAAGGGGTATTGTAGTTTATTAGAGAGTAGTAGTAGTATTAGTATTATAGTAGAATAATGACTATTAGGCTACATTCACACTGCCGTATGGGGGACGTATATACGGCCGATATATGTCTCCCATAGACGGCAATGGGCGCACGGCGCCCTACGGGAGCGGTACGGTGCAGCACAAGACATGTCCTATCTTTGTCCGTAGTACGGCGCCGTGCGCCATAACTTCCTATGGAGAGGGGCGGGGGTGAGCGGCACTCACCTCCTCCTCCTCTCCCCGTGCACTGCCGTACCGTACCGTAGCGGGCAGCGGCAGTGTGAATGTAGCCTTAGTATTGTAGTAGACTGATGGGTAATACTATTGTTGTAGATAAGTAACTAGTAGTATTTTAGTAGTAATTTTTATGTAATAGTGAGTAGTAGTAGATCAATGAGTAGTGGTGTATTTGTGTCTTAAACTGGTAAGTGATAATACTTTGGAAGAATAGCAGACTGGTGAGCAGGAGCTGAACTGGAAGGTCAGGGTTCCATAGCTGATGTTATGCTCCCCTTAGTGCTTTCTCAACATAATATAACCCCCTTATTATCCAACATTTATACAGCTCACAGTAATAGAGGCCTGCTATTAATAGTGTCCTGCTAGTAATAGTGTCCTGCTAGTAATAGTCTCCTCCTAGTAATAGCGCCCTCCTAGTAATAGCGCCCTCCTAGTAGTAGTGCCCTGCTAGTAATAGTGTCCTGCTAGTAGTAGCGCCCTGCTAGAAATAGCGCCCCGCTAGTAATAGAGTAATAGTGTCCTGCTAGTAATAGTGCTCTGCTAGTAATAGTGTCCTGCTAGTAATAGTGTCCTGCTAGTAGTAGTGCCCTGCTAGTAATAGTGTCCTGCTAAAAATAGCGCCCAGCTAGTAATAGAGTAATAGTGTCCTGCTAGTAATAGTGTCCTGCTAGTAGTAGTGCCCTGCTAGTAATAGTGCTCTGCTAGTAATAGTGTCCTGCTAGTAATAGTGTCCTGCTAGTAATAGTGTCCTGCTAGTAATAGTGTCCTGCTAGAAATAGGAGGGGTAGAGACTAGGGCGGGACGTGGCGTCCAACTACTATAAGGGGTCAGAGGCCGTGTTCACAAATTTCGGGGGGGGTGATACACCCAGCCTGCTGATGGGATGAAGAGCAGGGGAACGCCGTCGAGCTACCACTCCCTCAGGTTCATGTCTGTCAAGTTACTGGGACCTCGTGGTGGTATGAGACCACTGTTGAGCCAGAACAGTGCGAAACAGGTGGATGTCGTGGATTGCCGACAATGCTTCGAGGCAATTTGTCCCCATCACGATCTTACTCACGCAGTCCCACCCATGTCAACGAAATCGTCGCCCTCCACTCCTGCACTCACGCCTCCCCCCCCCATCAGTCTGCCCCTCCCAGCAAATTTGCCATTTTGAACCGCATACTCGAGGACTGTTTCTGGACCTTCTCACTCACAACCACTTGTCCCTTCTGCTGCTGATGCAATTTATCCCGATGCCGGCCTTTTCCACCAAGTCGCAGGCTGTGTGGTGATGATTGACGCTTCTGAACGTAGTGGAATAAGTGTAAGAGGTTGTCCGACGATAGATGAACGTTGTCAGAACAGTGGGAGGAGTTGTCTGGGGTCAGGATGTCCAGGGGGGAGCAGACTGAGGGATCGGAGGATGATCATGGTGACGATCCCAACGCGGGGTTGAGAGCCGGTGAACCACGTGCTTCTGAGACGGAGGAGAGTTCCTCGACCAGACAGGTTGTGGAAGAGGCAGTGTGGGCCAGACGGGGAGGCAGGGCAGAAGCTGGTGCAGTCAGTCGCCAAATTGTCAACAGTGAAGCTCCCGTGGCTGAGGCATCCTTCGGCGAGGCTAAAAAAGATTTTTCAGAATTCTGAGGTTCTTTAGGAAAACACCGGATTGACCGACGACTGTGGTTGCAAATTTGCCAAACCAGGCATCACAGAAGTGTTCACACTAATAGCTTAGAACTGACCACCATGTATGCGCAGGCACTTAATGCTAAACACCCCAACTCTAGTGGCAACAAGCCGCGTTCACCTCCGCCGTGCACACCACTGCTCCTTCCCCTGTGTCATGCTGATAGTCAGACCCCCTTCCCAGGACCCTGCCTCACAAAAACCCCATCGTCGCCTCCACGATCGTCCACACGCATACCACCAGCGTCAGCTCTCCATACCCAGACGCTGGAGCTGAAACGCAAATGATAGTGGCAACCCACCCCGCACGCCCAGCCCTTAATGTGCACATCTCAAGATTGCAAGCCTGGAGATGCTGCCGTATGGCTAGTGAGACGCGAGGCCTTTCGCCAGCCTCATGGCGGCGGCCGCCACCTCGGTAATTCGGTCCCCAGCCCCACTACGTTTCCCCGATGTGTCCGTCCAGCCTGCACCAGCAACGTGGTCAGCAACATAATCCGTGCCCTGACCACGCCGTTCTGCCAAGGTCCACCTGAACCACGGACACGTGGACGAGTGCTTGCCGGGCAGGTCCGACTTATAGCTGAGGCACATTGGGTTAAATTGGTGAGAGGCTGGGACCGAGTCTGACCCTTGGTCGGCTGGTCATTCTGCCGACAGCCGGGGGGGGGAGATTCGGGCCTACCTCGTCCAGGGGTTTCAGGCCATACTCTTTTGGCCCTCCCTCCTCCTCCCACCACCTTCTTCCTCCCCTCCTCCTCCGACGACCATCCGTAGGGCATGGCGCCATCAGTCGGCTAGCTCTAGGCACAGCCAGCATGCCGTCGCTAAGCACAGCAGGTCGGTGCTCTGAAACGCTGAGCCTATGGCGATAAAGGCACACCGCCCCAAGAACTAGTACAGGGCAATCACGGCCGGCTTGATCTGTGCTGGCCCGCTGTAACCTGAACCAGGCATGGTGTGTGTGGAACAACGGCCGTAACCCTGTTGTGGCGGCTCTTGCAACTCGGCAGACTGACAACATGTGCCATGCTGCCATGTGTTAAATCTGATAGTTCAGCGTTTCCCTCTCAAGACATACCCCCATCTGTCTGATTTGCTCACGAAGGTGCCCGCCTCATGCTGTGCGCATTCAGGGAGTCCGACACAGATGTCTGCCACTCTCGGGCAGTCGCAGCGCCGGCCTCAACTGCCCGCCTCACCGACCTGTTGTGCGACGTGGCCCACGAGGTGGAATTTCAACACTGACCATTTTATCCAGAGTTTACCAGCAGCGCCGAGCGATGTAACTGCCAGATTCAACTTCCACCAAACTGGTAGTCAGTGTCACGCTTTCCTCAAGTCGACAATGAAGGAGTGGAACGTTGGATGTCTGATATCTGTCAGGTGCTGATAACTTTGAGAGTCCCAACACAGATGGTCAGTGGCGATGCCGCCATCATCAGCCCACCGCATCCCGCTGCTTTGGCCTGTTTGAAAACAATCTCTGTCAGCATGAAGTCGGACGCTTTGCGCTCTCCGTTCACAGGACGTGGGGAAGAGATTATCCCTGTGATAGCCAAACACCCTTAGGTCTGTTTCTCAGCGGCATATCGGAGGAGGTGGAGGAGGATGAGGCAGGACGAGGAGGAGATGTTGGAACGAGACACCAAGGAGGGACCATTGCTTCCGTACCTTCACTGTTTCATGCAGTGTATGGGCAGAAAAAGAGTTGGAGTTAGAGGAGATGGTACAGTCAGAGGCCCATGCTAGGGAGTGTTCTTGATGGGTGTGTGAGGAGATGAACTCTTGGCCGCTGTATATGGGCCGATTTCATACCGCTATATGTGGGCTGTGCCTATCCCCGTGACTCCTCGCGGCTTTACAAAGATAGTTCCAGCAGCCGATTTACGTGGGCTGGTTTCACTACTTCCTGTACCCCTTACACTACAGCAAAATCTTTCCACTCTCATCCCTGGAGAGGAAGGAGTGTGAGAATGCAGAATACCCACAGGCCCTGAGTGCACAAAACTGAAACATTTGTATTTCCCTCTGACCGGCGCTAGCGGCAGAGTGCGTAGTGTCTGCGGGACAAGGTATCGGAGGAGTAGTAGGCGATGACAAAAGTCAGCTTGGGGGGGGGGTCCAGCACTGGCAAGGGTGAACCTTTAAAGGCTTTTGCCAGCTGTATGTCACCCCCAGCAAGACACTGTCACCCTGATTCCCCAGTTCTCGGTCAGAGTATGAGAGCTGATCTTTACAGAAGATATTGAGGGAGTACGTAGCTGACCATACCATCGTCCTAAGTATCACACAGCTCCCTACAACTACTGGGGGTTTCAAAGCTGGACATGTTGCACGACTTGCGCTGTACGCCTTGTGAGGTTTCTTGCCTGCCTTCCGCTACGTCTGTCCGTAGCGGGTTTTTCAGTGCACTTGTGTGCATCACACCGATAAGCGTACACGCCTGTCGCTGACAGCGTGACAGGCTGACGGCTATCAAATGATCGCCTGGATTGTCTCATAAATTTCCAATCTCACCAGTTGAAGGAACTCAACCCTGAATAATGTACCACATCCTCCTGCGCTCCTCATTTTCCTCCTCTCTCCTCTTTGCAGTAAAGGCAGAGGAAACTGGCTATTTTTTGACAGGGTCCCACTGGCTCTACTATGTACTTTATGCATGTAATTTTTTCTGAGGCCACCGACCCGGTCTCTCTGTTTCAACAAAACCTTTTTTGGGAGTGCACATACGCGACTCAATCTATTCAAATTTTCTGGAGGACCACCTCACCTGCGTCCCTCTGTGTTTGCAAAACTTTTTTTGGACTGCCACACAGGCACTCAATCTATTCCATTTTTCTGGGGCCACCTACCTTCTCCTCTGGTTTGAAAACTTTTTTTGGATTGCCACATACAGCACTCAATCTATTCCATTTTTTCTGGAGGCCACCTACACTGCTCTCTGGTTTGAAACTTTTTTGGACTGCCACATACGGCACTCATCTATTCTTTTCTGGAGGGCACCTACCTGCGCCTCTGTTTTGAAAACTTTTTTTTGACTCGCCTCCACACCTATCAGACTTTCCAAATCTATTCCTCTTTTTCTGGTGACCTTGGCCCCTACCTGCTCCTCTGGTTTTTGAAAACTTTTTTGGACTGCCACATACAGGCACTATCCAAATTAATGTCTCCATAGCACCTCCACACGTTTCTCCTATTTGGCTACCACTCCCTACCCACAGTCCTTGTGTTTGCTGCCTCCAACTTTTTATCGTTCCCATCTACAATCACACTGCGTAATTTACGTGTCATGTTCTTATCTCGGTCCCCTTCTAAATGTGGGCAGCCGAAACTTGGGTTGTTTTCATGGATTCCACAGCAAGTTGATTAGACGCTTGGTCCCAACCCTGCTGTGTTATCCACAAAATACACTGGCAACTTTTACCATTTACGGATATATTTCAGCGCTTCTTGCGCATCTGTTTACATTCCCCTCACCCTGCCAATCCTAAACTTATAGCGCCCCTTAAACTCCACTTGATCTTATACAAAAGGTTTCTAAAGTGCTGTTTGGGGCAGTAGCCTAAGACAGGGCTTGGATTGGCGAAAGCTCGCTGGCAGGCGGAGGGCGCCAAGCTCCTGCGCATCACGCTTCTTGCGCATCTGTTTTACATCCCCTCACCTTCCATATCCCAAACTTAAAAACGCTACTACACCCTATATCTTATACACGTTCTTAGAATGCTGTTTTGCGGAGTGCCTAGAGACAGGGGCTTGGATTGGCGAAAGCCTCGCCTGCAGCGGAGCGCCAGCTCCATGCGCATCATGCGCTTCTTGCGCATCATCTGTTTTACATTCCCCTCACCCCGCCATATCTCCAAACTTATGACGCTACTCACTTGATCTTATACAAAAGGTTCTAGGAGTGCTGTTTTGGGGAGTAAGCCTAGAGACAGGGCTTGGATTGGCCTGAAAGCTCGCCTGGCAGGCGGAGCGCCAGCTCCATCGCATATCCTCTGCGCATCTGTTGTACATTCCCTCACCGCCCTACCCAAACTTATAATGAACGCTACTACCCTTGAATCTTATACACAAGGTTCTTTGAAGTGCTTGTTTGGGGAGTAGCCTAGAGACATGGGCGTGGTTGCAGAAAGCTCGCCTGGCAGCGGAGCGCCAGCTCATGCGCATCATGCGCTCTTGCGCATCTGTTTACATTCCCTTCACCCTCCATATCCCAAACTTTAAGAACGTCGAGCTACACATTAACTGGTGCAGGGCTGGGACTCGAGTCTGACCCTGGCTGGTCATATACTGCCGCGCAGAGGATTGCGGGGCCTAACCTCGTCCATGGTCTAAAAAGGCCTACTATAACCTCTCCTCCTCCCACACCCTCCTCCACCCTCCTCCTCCTCCTCCGATTACCATCCGTGGCATGGCGCCATCAGTCGGTAGCTCTAGTCACAGCAGGCATGTCCGTCGTCTAAGCGACAGCAGGCGGTGCTGCAAACCTTCGATCCTGGCATAACAAGGCACAGCCTGCCCAGACTATTACAGGGCATGGTGACATACCCCCATTCAAACCATGCACTAAAACAATAAAAAATAGACACACACAAAGCTTAGTGGAATAAATTGGCCGCGATGTTTATTAAAAGGTACACCATAAAATATTTAATATTAAACTCCATAATAATTAAATCTCAATACCAAATACATTACATAATATTTAACATACATCAAATCAACAATCACAAGTATTTAATAAATTAAATAAACCAAGTCTCCCCAGCAACGGCTGGGAGACATAACTCCCACTAAAAACCCGCGACGATAGTACATAAAGTTAATAAGGGCGGCCGGGGCGGGGCGCTTCACAGTTTCTTCTTCTGCAGACCTGGCAGATCACCGGCGACTGCTTCTTATAAGGTAAGACACGAACTATTAGCCAATTAGAAATACGCCTACTCAACTACTCAGCAACTAATTTCATTGCTCCAGCCCATAACCAATCCGGCTGAAGGCAGTACCAGCTAGTATAGTAAAACGCTTTCAGTTGCTCAGCCCATAACCAATCAAAGCTGAGCTTACCTCAGGCCCTCATAACCTGAACAAGTTACAGTAACCAGGCCAAAACCTGCCAAAAGCGGGAAATTATACTTCCCATTACCCATTTAAGTACCCCACATATGACCAATACCATATGTAATAAAAGTAATATATTGGGGCTTATGTCACCATGCGTCCCCCTTCACCCATGTTCCAGGGGCCCTAACATGGTGAACATAGCCCCATTCAAACATGCCCTAAACAATAAAATAATAGCCACCACCAAAGCTTAGTGGAATCAATTGCCTGCGATGTTTATTAAAAGGTACCAATAAAATTTAATAATTAAACTCCTAAATATTAAATAATACAAACAATACATTCATATATTGTAACTACTCAAATCAAAAAATCACAAGTATTTAACTAATTAAACGCAGTCTCCCCCAGCAACGCTGGGGACATAACCCACACAGCGCCTAGTCCAATTAGGACAAGCCCCCCCCAAACACCGCAGCCACTGTCTAATGCATTTTCAAACCCACATGTACAATATGTCTATACCAACCTCAGACAAATGAACTAATCCTGCCTGTACAGTCTTGGAGAAAAACCTCGCATGATCTAGATTCTATAGAGAAGCCACCTAGACAAGGTACAGTATTTAACTGGTCTATTAAAACCCGCTTCCTGATCTTTCAATACCACCACTCAAGAATTATAAGCCACACATGCGTGGCTACAATTCCGACGAAAATTAAAACCGCATCAGGGAGGCAGGCATTTAAATGCCAAATCGTTTTTTCATTTCCCATATTAATTCCACAGTTCTAAGCTTACCAATATCGTTCCCTCCAACTGTAAATGAGAACATCCGGTGAAGGCCATAACTTAAGCAGCTTTTTCAACCTCAAAAATACATTCTTCATCTTAAACCCCTTACCACCGAACCACAGTACATTAAAACATGAAAAAAAGCAGCAAAAGATACCTCTCTGTATAGCACCTGTTTAAAAGCCTCTCTTGTGCGCCCAGTAACACTAAGAATGGCCCAGATCCAATTATAACTTGGACCTAAAAGACAAAATCAGATGTTATAATCCGGACTACTAATGACTCTAAAACGCCTTGATTCCCATCAACCATTTGGCAATGACAGCATCATCCAACACCCAACCTGCAGCCTCTGTTCTGCGCTCAATTCTGAAAGAATGAGGAAGTTATTTTTAAAGCGCTCATAACCTAACAACATAAACATTTCTTCAACAAGAAGTTAAATTGAAAAACATGTACAGTGTGGAGCCATCCATGATCAAAGGGGCAGATAAGCTTTCGGTCTCAACAAATACCTTCCTGCACATTACCAACCGACTAACACACTTACTGCATGGACTGCCAGAGGTTTGGATCCATTTACCCCTACCAAACTGATCGTCTTACTTTTCTTGAGCAAAAAACAACCACATTATCCTTCCATAGACTCTTCTGAAACAACCCTGAACACTTAGTTTGCTCCTAGTATACCAACTCACATTACCCTAAGCTTGCAAAAACGCTAACCAAAAACACTCTAAAACAAGAACCTCAAAACTATCCCGTGCAGATACTACAGGTACACAAAATCAATCTCTTAAGCGATCATTGCAATCGGTCTCCTCCTATCTTGCAACACAAAATTCTTACGATGCCCTTTCAAAACCTGGCTTATTGAAAAGTGAACAGAAAAAGGATCTTATCTGCTAACGCTAAAAAGAAAGAATACCGGACAAAATCCTCACAATATAAGCATTGAGTACTGTCTCGAATAATTCACAACACCCCCAATAAGAACCCAAGCCATACATCATTAAAATAGTCTCATTTTCAAAATACAAAGAAGTCCAATTCTCCCATGCGGCCGAATAACTGTCCCGCATGTTCCTGGTGCTAAAGATGTTCTCAACATTTCCACTTCAATGCCCATATCAATCCCAGAGATAGGAGGACAAGGTAGCCTTCTTTCTCCGCTTCCGGGACCAGCTGTACGAATTCTTTCTGGAAGTGTACGGGACAGAGAATTCAGCTATATTATTCTTAGCCCTTCAACATACTTGTGGCTTTAACCAATTTAAACTTGTAACAAACATAGCACCAAATGCTCAATAATTTAACCTTCCTATCACACCTGGAGATAATGTATTTACACGCAAAAACCCCCTTTATTATCCGGTGTAACAGTATTTCCTCCTGTCTCTAAAAAACTTACCACCAAATAAACTATAGCTACCAACAACCGAAATAATTCTAACAAAACATATTTTTTTGTCACTTTAGTCTCTGAACCATGCCTGAGGGATGCCACACTCTCTGCTGACCAACTCCCCGTTCCAAAAGGCGCCATAACCATGCTCCCTGCCGCATCCTAATAATAAAAGTGAAAAATCCTCAAAATCAGCTGCCAACAACTCTTCCATTACAACTTATTCAAAATTCCAACCACATACTGAAGTTTCCTTAAGTGGACACCGTTAAACGAATGTGGGACCTGAGAACTTTAAAGACCCTAGTTTTGCAAATACATCATCTCTTATGAAAAACTCTTCCATCGGGATTACCCATACAAGCAAATTCAGAGCCCCTAAATAACGACTGAGCCCTGCAAGTGACCTCTCTTCTTTGCTAAGAATAAAACAACAAGTTTCATCTATCTACTTTCCTCCATCGGAAGCCTGAACTCCATCCGTTCTGAATCATTACTATACCTAAAAATTCCCATTCATGACAAGGCCAAACAGTTTCTTTCTCCAACAACCGGCCACCAAACAATCCTCAACTCCAAGAATTTATTTAACAACAGAACAACTAATGAGATTGTGGAACCAATACCAAAACATCTAAATAATCGCAATACGCTACCCAAACCACCTCAAATTCCACAACCCATTTGCAGAAAGGAAGAAAACCGTCTCACAAATAATTGCACGATAATGTGAAACCCATCGGAAAGACACCTGTCAAAATAAAACTGATTATCAATTGCAACCAAGGGTTAAACCGCTGGGGAACCGGTACAGCCTAATCAGATTTTATATCCGCTTTGTCTAATATAAGCTCCGCGACCATGCGCTCATTAACGAACAATCAACTGCCTTTTCAAGATAGCATACTCAACGGATTGCTAAACCCTATCTACTTGTTCATTCAAGGAATCCTTTTTCGGAAAAGAGAGATGGTGGATAAGTCTAAACTCACCATCTCTTTTTTTCGGTACAATTTCCCAGGGAGAAATTCTAAATTCTTAAAGGCGGTTGTTGTAAGGACCCATCCTCTACCTAACTGATCTCTTTCAAATTCTTTTTCCTTCCTTATTTCTTTGTGCAATGATACTGATTTCAAATTCTTCCTCCACCGCAGCACACCTTACCATCAATTCCGGGAATGAAAAAACCATCCTGAAAACCACTGAGATTACATTAGCTTCTGCTGCTCTGGGTAAAGATTTAACCAAGGTAACTTATTTTGTAGCGCTCACTGCGCTGAGCTTTTTGAAATTTGCTCATTTAAATAAAGTGCCGCTGGGCTGAATGATTGTTTTTCTACTAGCACTTTGACATGGGTGGGGCCCCCTCCAAAGGAACTCCATTCCTCGATAGCGCATTGCTATCGCACTGCAAGAAGATTCGTTGAAAGCAAAACACCACTCCCTATCCTCATAGATGTCTGGAGAAGAAGTAGGAGGTTGTCTCGTTCCAACAGATTTTTGAGGCAGCATTAAGTAATCCAAATCCCAACATCCTTCACACCCATTTGTATGATGGATATACGCTAACTTCTGTCTAAAAGACTCATCATAGGTAAAACCAGGCCATACCACCAAAATTGCGATAGGCCTCCAAAGATTATGTCCATAGTTGGAACAATCCATCGCTTAATCAGGCTGTTTTTCAATTAACACACGCCTGCTAAATATAAAAACTTTGCATCCCAGTTAAGATATATTCCTTAAACTGCGTCTCCTCTCATCTTCCTGACTTTCGTCTTTTTATCCTGCTTTAACTAATAGATCTTTGGCGGATGGTAAGATAGACATCAACTCAATGAACTCATTTCCTCAAATGCGCTCTTTCACTGACATAGCAGATGCAAGCCCAGTGGAGATATATGCGTTTAGCTTCTCTAACTGATGTCTCTGGCTACACCACCCCCCGTCAAGTCACAGCACAGCATGACAAACACTATTAGTCACATCAGACTGTGACCAAACGCCTCCACAGCAGAAGATATACACGCTTAGAGCGATTTTCCATAAATTTTCATAAAATCATTAAACAATGCTACAATTTTCATCTGTGTCCTCACCCGCAGCTTGGCATCATCCTATGCCAGAAGATTCCCATGTTTCCGACCTCCTGAGCGCGCTCACTGTAGCTTCAGAGGAACCCAGCTGTTAAGTTCCACCTGTGGGGGACGCCCGCTCCGCTGCTGCGCCCTCACATACAGCCTCTCTCACGTCGCCGCTGCCGGTCACCCGTTTCCATGGCGCGCGCTGCTGCAATCCGGCTGGTGACTGGACGGGGATAGGTCTCCACCCCCTGAAGATGACCGCTCGTACGCACATACCGCTGCGGGCCGAACTCACTAGCAACTCCTGTGGACCGCTCACATCCCGCCGTGAATACCCCACCAGACCCCTTCTTCTTCCTGTACCACGCGGCCCGGGGAATAAAGCTCCGGCTCCTCCTGATCCTCTTCGCGGCAGCGATGGCCCAGCGACATTTGCGTGCCTCCTACTCTTCAGCTCCCGCTGAACCCACCACACGGTTCAGCAGCTCTATGCGTCCCCCTGCCTCCAGGCAGGTCGGAGCCACCTTCCTTCGCACCTTCTGTTCAGCTCTTTGCCTCATTCTCTGAATACGGGCTCATCTTCAGCTGCGCTTCAAACAGTTTCTTCTTCAGACTGCCCGATCACCGGCGACTGCTCTTATAAGTAAGACTACAGAACTATTAGCCAATTAGAAATACCTACTCAAACTACTCCAGCAACATAAATGTTCATTGGCTCCAGCCCATACCAATCCGGGCTGAGCATAACAGCTAGTATGATAACAACGATTTCATTGCTCCAGCCCATAACCATCAAGCTGAAGCTTACGCTCAGCCCTCGAACCTGACACGTTAGCTAACCAGGCCAAACCTGCCAAAAAGCGGGAAATAATATACTTCCCGATTACGACCATTTAAGTAGCACCACATAACCATACCAATGAATAAAATGTAAATATGGTGGCTAGTCACCATGTCGTCCCCTTCACATGTTCCAGGGGGCCCTAACATTCCACATCAAACTCTGTTACTTTGTCGCCACCCTGCTGTTGTAATCCACAAAATATACTGCAAACTTTTAATCATTTAACGGATATTATTTCAGCTGCTTCTTGCGCATCTGTTTCATTCCCCTCACCCTCCATATCCCAAACTTTATCAGAACGCTACTACACTTTGATCTTCATACAAAAGGTTCCTTGAAGTGCTGTTGGGAGAGCCTAGACCGGGGTAGAGGAAGGGGGGGGGGGCTGTGGTGGGATTGGGCGAAGCTTGCCGGCAGCGGAGCCCACTCACTGCCAGATCCAACTAACTATTTTAACTGCAGCACCTGTTATCTACTACTATTCTTCACTGCCCCCATACATGGTCCCCCTTATCAAACGATCTTGTCATGCAGCATTTTGGATTTGTTTTCATGGCTTCCCATGTTAACTTTGTACGCCACCTGCTTGTTATCCACAAATATACTCGGCAAACTTTTATCATGTACCGATACTTATTTGAGCGCTTCTTCTCACCTCCTTGGTTCTTTGTTCCATTGGTTTGAAGCCTGAGTCCATTTAGGTGGGGGGGGGAGTGGATGTTGCCATGACACTCTCTAGCCTGCGCTGGCGCCAGCGTGCCGCTGCCTTTTTTGCATGCCAATCCCCTATAGTGTCATGGGTCATTATTGGATTTTTAAATGCTATCTACCTCAGTTCGGTCACCTCTGTCATGTGCCATGCTGTTGCCCATAATTTTGGCATAATGTGTGCGATTAACGCGCCTCAGAGGCATCCTGCATGCTGCCCCTCTGTTTCCTGTCCATTTCTCGTGGTGTTTGCCACCTTTTCTGAGGTTCCCAGGAGTTTGGCCAAGCTTCCCTGTGCAGACTGTTCCCCTGAAAATGCTCGAGTCCTCATTGAACTTCAATGGGCTCGTTACTTCGAAATCGATGCACTCTACGCATCGGGAAAAGTTCGTCTCGAATAACGAGTACCCTAGCATTTTAGTGCTCTGCTCATCTCTAGTGATAATAAACTTTGGAAAATAGCAGGGACTGTTGAGTCAGGATCTGAACGGAAGGTCAGGGTCCATAGCTGATGTTATGCTCCCCTTAGTGCTTCTCAACATAATATACCCCCTTGATTATCCACATTTATTCAGCTCACAGTAATAGAGGCCTTGCTATTAATAGTGCCTGCTCGTAATTATTGTCCGCTGTAGATAGATCTCCTCCTAGTAGATGGCGCCTCTAGTAATAGCCCCTCCTAGTAGTAGTGCCCTTCTAGTCATATGTTCCTGCTGTTCAGTAGCGCCCTGCTAGAAATAGCGCCCCGCTATGTAATAGAGTATATTGGTCCTGCTAGTAATAGTGTCCTGCTAGTAATAGTGTCCTGCTAGAAATAGCGCCCAGCTAGTAATAGAGTAATAGTGTCCTGCTAGTAATAGTGTCCTGCTAGTAGTAGTGTCCTGCTAGTAATAGTGCTCTGCTAGTAATAGTGTCCTGCTAGTAATAGTGTCCTGCTAGTAGTAGGGAGGGGTAAGACGAAGGGCGGGGACGTGGGCGTCCACTACTAGCGGGTCAGAGGCCGTGTCCATTGGGCGGGTGATACACCCAGCCTGCTGATGATGAAGGCGAGGGAACGCCGCGAGATCTACCACTCCCTAGTTCATGTCTGAAGTTACTGGGACTCGTGGTGGTATGAGACCACTGTTGAGGCCCAGACAGTGGCAACATGTGATGTCGTGTGATTGCCGACAATGCTTCGAGGCAATTTGTCCCCATCACGAATCTTACCACGCAGTCTCCACCCATGTCACACGAATCGTCGACCCTCCAGCTCCTGCACTCAGCCTCCGTCCCCCCCAACATTGCCCCTCCCAGCCAAAATTTGCCATTTTTGAACCGGCATACTCTGAGGACTGTTTTCTGGACCCTTCCACTGTCACAACCTACTTGTCCTTCTGCTGCTGAGCAATTTATCTCATTGCCGCGGTTTTCCAACAAGTCGCAGCTGTGGGTGATGATGCCTTCTTGAACGTAGTGGAAGAATGGTGTAAAGAGGTTGTCGACGATGATGAACGTTTGTCAGACGTGGGGTTGAGTTGTCATGGCAGGAATTCCTAGGGGGGAGCAGACTGAGGGATCGGAGGATGATCATGTGACACGACCCAACGCGGGTTGAGAGCGGTTAACCCAGTGCTTCTGAGACGGAGGAGAGATTCCTCGACCAGACAGTTGGAATAGGCAGTGTGGGCCAGACGGGGAGGCGGGCCAGAAGCTGTGCAGTCACGCCAATGTGTCAACTAGTGAAGCTCCCGTGGCTGAGGCATCCTGCGGCGAGGCTAAAAAAAAGATTTTCAGAAGTCTGAGGTTCTTTAGGAAACACCGGATCGACAGCTGACTGTGGTTGCAAATTTGCCAACCAGGATCAGCAGGGTTCCACACTAATAGCTTAGAACGACCACCATATGCGCAAGGCACTATAATGCTAAACACCCCAACTCCAGTGGCAACAACTCGCAGTTCCACCTCCGCCGTGGCCACCACTGCTCTCCTTCCCCCGTGTCATCTGATAGTCAGAACCCCCTGTCCCAGGACCCTGCCCAACAACAAACCCCATCGTCGCCTCCACGAATCCAGTCCACAGCATCCACCAGCGTCAGCTCTCCATACCCCAGACGACTGGAGCTGAAACGCAAAGATAGTGGCAACCCCACCCCGCACACCCAAGCCCTAATGTGTCACATCTCAAGATGCTAAGCCTGGAATGCTGCCTATAGGCTAGTGAGACGCGAGGCCTTTCGCAGCTCATGGCGGCGGCCCGCCACCTCGGTATTCGGTCCCCAGCCCACTACTTTCCCGATGTGCCTGCCAGCCCTCACCAGCAACGTGTCAGCCAACATAATCCGTGCCCTGACACGCCGTTCTGCCAAGGTCCACCTGACCACGGACACGTGGACGAGTGCTTGCCGGGCAGGCCGACTTATATCGCTGATCGCACATTGGGTTTAAACTTGGTGAAGCGCTGGACCGAGTCTGACCCTTGGCGGCTTTGGTCATTCACTTGCCGACGCCGGGGGTGGGGGGGAGATTTGCGGGGCCTACCTCGTGTCCAGGGGTTTCAGGCCTACTCATTGCCCTCCACTCCTCCTCCCACCACCTACCCTCCACCTCCTCCTCCGACGACCATCCGTAGGCATGGCGGTCCATCAGTCGGCTAGCTCTAGGCACAGCGCAGTGCCGTCGCTAAGCTACAGCAGGTCGGTCTTGAAACTGCTGAGCCTATGCGATAAAGGCACACCGCCCCAAGAACTAGTACAGGGCATCACGGCCGGCTTGATCTGTGTCGGCACCGCTGACCTGAACCAGGCAATGGTTGTGTGTGAACAACGGCCGTAACCCTGGTGGCGGCTCTTGCAACTCGGCAGACTGACAACATGTGCCATGCTGGCCATGTGCTTAAATCTGATAGTTCAGCGTTTCCGCCTCAAGACATACCCACCATCTGTCTTGATTTGCTCACGAAGGTGCTCCGCTATGCTGTTGCGCATTCATGGCGAGTCCGCACAGATCTGCACTCTCGGCAGTCGCAGCGCCGGCCTCCAACTGCCCGCCTCACCGACCTGTTGTCGACTGGCCCACGAGGTGGAATTCAACACTGACCATGTTATCGCAAGTTTACCAGCATCGCCGACGATTGTAGACTGCCAGATTCAACTTCCACGCATGAACTGGTAGTCAGGTCACGCTTCCTCAAGTCACAATGAAAGGAAGTGGAACGTTGGATGTCTGATATCTGTCAGGTGCTGAGTAACTTTGAGAGTCCCCAACACAGATGGTCAGTGGCGATCCGGCCATCATCAGCCCTACCGATCCCGCTGCTTGGCCTGTTTGAAAACAACTCTCTGGTCAGCATGAAGTCGGACGCTTTGCGCTCTCCGTTCACAGAGACGGGGGAAGAAGATTACCCGTGTTGATAGCCAAACACCCTTAGGGTCTGTTTTCTCAGCTCATATCGGAGGAGGTGGAGGAGTGATGAGGCCAGGAAGAGGACGTGAGATGTTGGTAACGAGACACACAGAGGGCGACCATTGCTCAGACCTGTCACTGTTTCATGATCGTGTATGGGCAGGAAGAAGAGAGTTGGAAGTTAGGAGGAGATGGTACCAGTCAGGGCGCATGTAGAGTGTCTTGATGGAGTGTGGCCGATGTACTCTTGGCCGGCCATATGGGCCGATTTCATACGCTAGTGTGGGCGTGCCTATCCCCGTGACCCTCGTCGCTGTTACAAGAGATTATTCCAGCAGCCGATTTACCGTGGGCTGGTTTCACTCTTCCCTGGTACCCACGGTTACACTATTACGCAAAATCTTTCCACTCTCATCCCTGGAGAGGAAGGAGTGTGAGAATGCAGTGAATACCCAGGGGCCCTGAGTGCACAAAACTGAAACATTCGTATTTCCCTTCTGACCGGCGCTAGCGGCAGAGTGCGTAGTTCTGCGGGACAGGTACGAGGAGTAGTACGGGCGATAGAACAAAGTCAGCTTGGGGGGGGGTCCCAGCACTGGCAAGGGTGAACGCTTTACAAGAGTCTTTTGCCAGCTTATGTCATCCCCCAGCAAGGACACTGTCACCCTGTTCCCCATTCTACGGGCAGAGTAGAGCTGCTCTTTACAGAATGTTGAGGGATTACGTAGCTGACCATACCATCGTCCTAAAGTATCACACATGCTCCCCTACAACTACGGGGTTCAAAGCGGACATGTGGCACGACTTGCGCTGTACGCCTTGTAGTTCTCTTGCCTGCCTTGCCGCTAGCGTCTGTCCCGTAGCGGGTTTTTTCAGTGCAGCTGTGGCAATCATGCACCGATAAGCGTACCGCCTGTCGACTGACAGCGTGACAGGCTGACGCTTATCAAATGTATAAGCCTGGATGTCTCATAAAGTTTCCAATCTCCACCAGTGAAGGAAGCTCAACCTGAATAATTACCACTCCTCCTCCTCCGCATTTTCCTCCTCTCTCCTCTTTGTACAGTAAAGGCAGAGGAAAACTGCTATTTTTTGACAGGGGGTCCCACTGGCTCTATCTATCGTACTTTAATGGCATGTACATTTTTTCTGAGGCCACGACCCGGTCTCTTTTTCAACAAAATTTTTTGGGAGTGCACATACGGACTCATCTATTCAAATTTTCTGGAGGAACCACCTACCTGCGTCCTCTGTTTTGAAAACTTTTTTGGACTGCCACATGCCAGGCACTCAACTATTCCATTTTTCTGGAGGTCCACCTACCTCTTCCTCTGTTTGAAAACTTTTTTGTGGATTGCACATACAGTGCACTCACATCTATTCATTTTTTCTGGAGGCCACCTACCTGCTCCTCTGGTTTGAAACTTTTTTGGACTGCCACATACAGGCACTCATCTATCCTTTTCGGAGGGCCACCTACCTGCGCCTCTGTTTTGAAAACTTTTTTTGTACTCGGCCTCTACATACATGCTCAATCTATTCCACTTTTCTGAGGTGCACTCTTGGCCACCTACCTGCTCCTCTGGTTTGAAAACTTTTTTGGACTGCCACATACAGGCACACCAAATTGAATGTCTCCATAGCACCCTCCACACGGTTTCTCCCATTGCTACCACTCCCTCACTAAGTCCTTGTCTATAGCTCCCCTAACTTTTCGCTTCCCTTCTAACAATCCACACGCTACATAAGTGTACGCTTCTCCATCATGGTCCTCTAATGTTGTGAGTTCGAATTGGGTTTGTTTTCATGGATTCCACAGCAAGTTTGTTTAGACCTTGGTCGCATCCCTGCTGTGTTATCCACAAAATACAACTGGCAAACTTTACCATTTACGGATATATTTCAGCGCTCTTGCGGCATCTGTTTACTTCCCCTCACCCTCCATATCCTAAACTTATAAACGCCGCTAACTCCACTTGATCTTATACAAAGGTTTCTAAAGTGCTGTTTGGGGAGTAGCACTAAGACAGGTGGCTTGGATTGGCGAAAGCTCGCCTGGCAGCGGAGGGGCGCCAAGCTCCATGCGCATCACGCTTCTTGCGCATCTTTTTACATCCCCTCACCGCCATATCCCAAACTTATAAACCTACACACACCTCTATCTTAACACGTTCTTAGAAGTGCTGTTTGGGGAGTGCCCTAGAGACAGGGGCTTGATTGGCGAAAGCTCGCCTGCAAGCGGAGCGCCAGCTCCATGCGCATCATGCGCTTCTTGCGCGCATCTGTTTTACATTCCCCTACACCCGCCATTATCATCCAAACTTATAGACGCTACTACACTTGATCTTATACACAAAGTTCTTAGGAGTGCTGTTTTGGGGAGTAAGCCTGAGACAGGGGCTTGGATTGGCCAAAGCTCGCCTGGCAGGCGGAGCGCCAGCTCCATCGCATACATGTCCTTCTGCGCATCTGTTTACATCTCCCTCACCGCCCTCCCAAACTTATAATAACGCTACTCGCCTTGATCTTATACAAAAGGTTCTTCTAGAAGTGCTGTTTGGGGAGTGCCCTAGAGACATGGGCTTGGTTGCGAAAGCTCGCCTGGTCAGCGGAGCGCCAGCTCCATGCGCATCATGCGCTTCTTGCGCATCTGTTTACAATTCCCTTCACCCCTCCATATCCTCAAACTTTAAGAACGTGAGCTACACTTAACTGGTGCAGGCTGGGACTCAGAGTCCTGACCCTGTGTGCTGGTCATATACTGCCGACGCAGAGGATTGCGGGGCCTATCCTCGGTCCATGGTCTAAAAAGGCTACTATACCTCGTCCTCCTCCCCCCCTCCTCCACCTCCTCCTCCTCCTCCGATTACCATCCGTGGCGCATGGCGGCCATCAGTCGGTAGCTCTAGGTCACAGCAGCAGTGCCGTCGTCTAAGCGACAGCAGCGGTGCTCAAACACTTGATCCTGGCACTACAAGGCACAGCCTGCCCAAGAGCTATTACAGGGCATGGTGACATAATCCCCCATTCAAACTGCACTAAACAATAAATAAATAGACACACACAAAAGCTGAGTGGAATAAATGGCCGCGATGTTTATTCAAAAGGTCACCATAAAATCTTTAATATTAAACTCCATAATAATTAATCTCAAACCAACATACATTACATAATATTTAAACATACATCAAATCAAAATCCAAGTATTTAATAAATTAAATAAACCAAGTCTCCCCAGCAACGGCTGGGAGACATAACTCCCACTAAAAACCCGCGACGATAGTAGCATAAAGTTAATAGAGGGCGGCCGGGCGGGGCGCTCACAGTTTCTTCTTCGCACGACACTGCCAGATCACCGGCGACTGCTTCTTATAAGGTAAGACACCGAACTATTAGCCAATTAGAAATACGCCTACTAACTACTCACAACTAATTTCATTGCTCCAGCCCAAACCAATCCGGGCTGAGGCAACCAGTCTAGTATAGTAACAACGCTTCAGTTGCTCCACCCATAACCAATCAAAGCTGAGCTTACCTCAGGCCTCAAACCTGAACAAGTTTAGCAGTAACCAGGCCAAAACCTGCCAAAAGCGGGAAATTATACTTCCTTACCCATTTAAGTACCACCACATAGACCATACCATATGAATAAAGTAATATATGTGGGGCTTATGTCACCCATGCGTCCCCCTTACCCATGTCCAGGGGCCCTAAACATGGTGACATAGCCCCATTCAAACATGCCTAAACAATAAAATAAACTAGACACCACCCCAAAGCTTAGTGGAATAATTGGCCTGCGATGTTTATTAAAAGGTAACTCAAAAAATTTAATATTAAATCCATAAATATTAAATAATACAAACAATACATTCATAATATGTAACCTACTCCAAATCAAAAATCACAAGTATTTACTAACTTAAACGCAGTCTCCCCAGCAACGGCTGGGGACATAACTCCCAAGTGCCTAGTCCATTAGGACATGGCCCCCCCCAAACAACCGCAGCCACTGTTCTAATGCATTTTGCAAACCCACATTAATATGTCTATACCAACCTCAGACAAATGAACTACATCCTGCCGGTACAGTCTTGGAGAAAAACCTCCATATCTAGATTCTATAAGAGAGCCCCCTAGACAAGGTACGTATTTAACATGGTCTATTAAACCGCTTCCTGATCTTTCAATGAACACCCTCAAGAATTAGCCAGCACATCGCGTGCACATTTCCGACGAAAATTAAAACCGCATCAGGGAGCAGGCATTTTAAATTGCCAAATCGTTTTTTTCATTTCCCATATTAATTCCACAGTTCTAACTTACCAATATCGTTCCCATCCAACATGTAAATGAGAACATCCGGTGAAGGCCATAACTTAAGCAGCTTTTCACCTCAAAATATACTTCTTCACATCTTAAACCCCTTACCACCGAACCAAGTACATTAAAACATGAAAAAGAGCACAAAGATACCCTCTCTGTATAGCACCTGTTAAAGCTCTCTTGTGCGCCAGTAAACTAAGAATGGCCCAAGATCCAATTATGTAACTTCGGGACCTAAAAGACAAAATCAGATAGTTATAATCCGACTACTATGATCTAAAACGCCTTGATTCCCATCGATACCATTTGGCGATGACAGCATCATCCAACCCAACTGCAGCCTCTGTTGCTGCGCCAATTCTGAAGAATGAGGAAGTTATTTTTAAAGCGCTCATAACCTAACACATAAACATTCTTCAACAAGAAGTTAAAATTGAAAACATGTACAGGTGGAGCCATCTCGATGATCAAAAGGGGCCAGAAAGCTTTCGTTCTCAACAAATACCTATCCTGCACATTAACAACCGGACTAACCACACTTACTGCATGGACGGCCAGAGTTTGATCCATTTACCCCTACCAACTGATCGGTCTTACTTTTCTGGCAAATAAAAACCACATTATCCTTCCACTAGACAATCTTCTGAACAACCCTGAACACTTAGTTTGCTCCTATATACCAACTCACATTACCCTAATAGCTGCAAAAACGCTAACACAAAACACACTCTAAAAACAAGAACCCCTCAAAACTATCCCTGCAGATACTATGGTAGCACAAAATCAATCTCTTAAGCAGATCCATTGCATCGGTCTCCTCCTATCTTGTCAACACAAAAATTCTTACGATGGCCCTTCAAAACCTGCTTATTGTGAAAGTGAACAGAAAAAGGAATCTTATCTGCTAACGCTAAAAAGAAAGAATACCGGACAAAATCCTCACAATATAAGCATATGATACTGTCTCGAATTAATTCACAAACCCAATTAAATAACCCAAAGCCATACTATCATTAAAATAGTTCTTCATTTTCAAAATACAAAACGAAGTCCAATTCTCCCATGCGGGCCGAATAACTGCCCGATTGTTCCTGGTGCTAAAGATTTCTCAACATTTCCCACTTCAATCCCATATCAATCCCAGAGAGTAGGAGGACAAGGTATGCCTCTTTCTCCGCTTCCGGGACGCAGCTTACGAATCTTTCTGGAAGTGTATCGGACAGAGAATTCAGCTTATTATTCTTAGCCCTTCACATACTTGGCTTTACAATCTAAACTTGTAAACAACATAGCACCAAATGCTCAATAATTTAAACCTTCATATCCACACCTGGATGATAATGTATTTACCGCAAAAACCCCCTTATTATCCGGTGTAACAGTATTTCCTCCCTGTCCTCTAAAAAACTTTACCCCAAATAACTAGAGCTACCAACAAAACCGGAAATAATTCTAACCAAACCAATTTTTTTGTCACTTTATCCTGAACCATGCCTGAGGAAGCCACACTCTCTGCTGACCAACTCCCTTCCAAAAGGCGCCATAAACCATGCTCCCCTGCCGCATCCGTAAATAAATAAAAGATGAAAAATCCTCAAATCAGCTGCCAACAACTCTTCATTACACTTATTCAAAATTCCAACCACATACTGATCTTCCTTAAGGCACACCGTTAAACGATGTGGGACCTGAGACTTTATACCCTATTTGCAAAATACATTCTCTTATTGACAAAACCTCTCCATCGGGATTACCCTACCAAGCAAAATTCAAGAGCCGCCTAATAACGACTGACAGCTCCTGCAAAGTGCCTCTCTTCTTTGTAAGAATAAAAAACCAACAAGATTCATTCTATCTACTTTCTCCATCCGGAAGCTGAACCCATCCTTTCTGAATCATACATACCTAAAAATTCCCATTCATGACAAGGCAAAACAGTTTTCTCTCCCAACACCGGCCACCAAACAATCCATCAACTCCAAGAATTTTATTTAACAAACAGAACAACTAATGAGATTGTGGACCAATACCCTAAAAACATCTAAATAATCGCATACGCTACCCAAACAACCTCAAATTCCACAACCCATTTGCAGGAAAGGAAGAAACCCGTCTCAAAAAATTGTCACGTAATGTGAAACCCATCGGAAAGAACTCCTGTCAAATAAAACGATTATCAATTGAAACCAAGAGGTTAAACCGCTTGGGGAACCACAGGTACAGCCTAAATCAGATTTTATATCCGCTTTGTCTAATATAAGCTCCGCGACCATGCTCATTAACGAAAACAATATCAACTGCCTGTTCAAAAAGGCATACTCAACGGATGCTAAACTCTATCTACTTGTTCATTCAAGGATCCTTTTTCCGGAAAGAGAGATGGTGGATAAGTCCTAAACTCACCATCTCTTTTTTTCGGTACATTTCCCAAGGGAGAAATTCTAAAATTCTTAAAGGCGGTTGTTGTAAAGACCCATCCACTCTACCTAACTGATCTCTTCAAATTCTTTTTCCTTCACTTCTTTCTTTGTGCAATATCTGATTTCAAATTCTTCCACCACCGCAGCACACCTTCACCATCAATTCCGGGAATGAAAAAACCATCCTGAAAACACTGAGAATTACATTAGCTTCTGCTGCTCCTGGGTAAAGATTTAAACCAAGGTAACCTTTTTGTAGCGCTCACTGCGCTGAGCTTTTTGAAATTTGCTCATTTAATAGTAAAGTGCCGCTGGGCTGAATTGATTGGTTTTTCTTACTAGCACTTTGACATTGGGTGGGGCCCCCACAAAAGGACACTCGCATTGCCTATAGCGGTCATTTGCTACCACCTGCAAGAGATTCGTTGAAAGCAAAACACCTCCCTTCCTCATAGATGTCTGGAGAAGAAGTAGGAGGTTGTCTCGTTCCACAGATTTTTGAGGCAGCATTAAATGAATCCAAATCCCCACATCCTTCACACCTCCATTGTATGATGGATATACAGCTAACTTCTGTCTAAAAGACTCATCATAGGTAAAACCACGGCCATACCACCAAAAATTGCGATATGCCTCCAACATTATGTCCATAGTTGGAACAATCCATCGCTTTATCAGGCTTTTTTCAATTAACACACTGCCTGCATAATATAAAACTCGTTGCATCCCAGTTAAGATATTATTCCGTTAAAACTGCGTCTCCTCTCATCTTCTGACTTACGTCTTTTTATCCTGCTTTACTAAGTATCTTTGCGGATTGGTAAGATAGACAATCAACTCAATGAACTCATATCCTCCAAATGCGCCTTTCACTGACATAGGCAGATGAAAGCCCAGTGGAGATATGTGCGGTTATAGCTTCTCTAACTGATGTCTCTGCTACACCACCCCCCCGTCAATCACAGCACAGCATGACAACACTATTAGTCACATCAGACTGTGACCAAACGCTCACACAGCAGAAGAGATACAGCTTTAGAGCGATTTTCCATAAATTTGTCATAAAATCATTAAACAATGCTACAATTTTCATCTGTGTCCTCACCCGCAGGCTTGGGCATCATCCTATGCCCAAAGATTCACCATTTTCCGACCTCCTGAGCGCGCTCACTGTAGCTTCAGAGGAACCCAGCTGTTAAGTTCCACCTGTGGGGACGGCCCGCCTCCGCTGCGGCGCCCTCATACAGCCTCTCTCACGTCCCGCCGCTGCCGGTCACCCGGTTGCATGGCTGCGCGCTGCTGCAATCGGCTGGTGACTGGACGGGGATAGGCTCCGCCCCCCTGGAATGATGACCGCTCGTATCGCGACATACCGCTGCGGCCGAACTCACTAGCAACTCCTTGTGGACCGCTCACTCCCGCCGTGAAGTACCCCACGACCCCTTCTTCTTCCTGTACCACGCGGGGCGGGGTAATAAAGCTCCGGCTCCTCCTGAATCCTCTTCGCGGCAGCGATGGCCCGCGACATTTGCGCCTCCTTGACTCTTCAGGCCTCCGCTAGACCCACCACACGGTTCACAAGCTCTTGCGTCCCCCGCCTCCAGGCAGGTCCGGAGCCACCTTCTCCACCTTCTGTTCAGCTCTTTGCCTCATTCTCTGAATCGGGCTCCATCTTCAGCTGCGCTTCAAACAGTTCTTCTTCAGACTGCCCGATCACCGGCGACTGCTGCTTATAAAGTAAGACTACAGAACTATTAGCCAATTAGAAATACTGCCTACTCAAACTAACTCCAGCAACATAAATGTTCATTGGCTCCAGCCTCATAACCAATCCGGGCTGAGCATAACACAGCTATAGAGTAACAACGATTTCATTGCTCCAGCCCATAACCAATCAAGCTGAAGGCTTACGCTCAGCCCTCGAACCTGACAGTTAGCGTAACCAGGCCAAAACCTGCCAAAAAGCGGGAAATAATACTACTTCCCGAGTTACACCTTTAAGTAGCACCACATAAACCATCCAGATGATAAAATGTAAGTATGGGCTATGTCACCATGTCGTCCCCTCACAATGTTTTCCAGGGGGCCCTAAACATTCCACAATCAAAATTGTTACTTGTCGCCACCCTGCTGTTGTAATCCACAAATATACTGCAAACTTTTATCATTTAACGGATATTATTTCAGCGCTTTCTTGCGCATCTGTTTTCATTCCCTCACCCCGCCATATCCCAAACTTTATAAGAACGCTACTACACTTTGATCTTCATACAAAAGGTTCTTAGAAGTGCTGTTTTGGGGAGCTAGATCCGCTGGAGTAAGGGGGGGGCGGTGTGGTGGTGATTGGGCGAAAGCTTGCCGGCAGCGGAGCACGCATCATCATGCCAGATCCAACTAACATATTTTAACTGCAGCAGCCTGTTCATCTACTACTATGTTCACTGCCTCCCCCATACATGGTCCCCCCTTATCAAACGATCTGTGTCATGGCAGATTTTGGATTTGTTTTCATGGCTTCCCATGTTACTTTGTCCGCCACCTGCTTGTGTAATCCACAAAATATACTGGCAAACTTTTATCATGTACCGATATTTTTGAGCGCTTTCTTCTCACCTTCCTTGGTTCTTTGGTTCCCATTGGTTTGAAGCCTGAGTCCATTTAGGTGGGGGGGGAGTGGGGGTGTTGCCATGACACTCTCTAGCCTGCGCTGCTGCCAGCGTGCCGCTGCCTTTTTGCCATGCCAATCCCCTATAGTGTCATGGGTCAATTATTGGGATGTTTTAAGTGCTATCTAGGCCATCAGTCGGTCACCTCTGTCATGTCCATGCTGTGCCCTACTTTGGCATAATGTGCGATTACGCGCCCGAGCATCCCATGCATGCTGCCCCTGCTGTTTCCTGTCCATTCCGTGGTGTTTCCATCCTTTCTGAGGTTCCCAGGAGTTTGGCCAAGCTTCCCTGTGCAGACCTTGTGGTCCCCTGAAAATGCTCGAGTCCTCCATTGAACTTCATGGTGCTCGTTACTTCGAAACGATCACTCTGATGCATCGGGAAAAGTTCGTCTCGAATAACGAGTACCCAGCCATTTTAGTGCTCGCTCACTCTAGTGATAATAAACTTTGGAAGAATAAGCAGGGACTGGTAGCAGGATCTGAACGGAAGGTCAGGGTTCCATAGCTGATGTTATGCTCCCCTTATGCTTTCTCAACATATATATACCCCCTTGTTATCCAACATTTATTCCAGCTCACACGTAATAAGAGGCTGCTATTAATAGTGCCTGCTCGAATTAGTCTCTCTGTAATAGATCTCCTCCTAGTAAGCCGCGCCTCTAGTAATAGCCCCTCCTAGTAGTAGTGCCCTGCTAGTATAGTGTCCTGCTATCAGTAGCGCCCTGCTAGAAATGCGCCCCGCTATGTATAGAGTATAATTTGGTCTCTGCTAGTAATCGTGCTCTGCTAGAAAGTGTCCAGACACTATACTACAGATGCACGTTACTAGCAGGGCACTATACTATACAGGACATATTACTAGGCAGACACTATTACTACTATGCACTACTAGCTAACAGGCAGACATTCTTATAGCAGCCGACCACTATTACTAGCCGAGGCACTATACTAGAGACACTATTCTAGCAGGACACTATTACTAGCAGAGCACGTATTACTACAAAACCAAATTACTCTACTAGGGCGCTATTTCTAGCAGGGCACTGAATACGACACTATACTAACTCTACTAAGCAGGACACTATTACTACATGACAACTATACTCTATTTACGAGCTGGGCGCTATGTTCCGCCTAGCATGA
>CM033651.1:11084722-11112940 GCA_019512145.1 Engystomops pustulosus
CTGCTAGTAATAGTGTCCTGCTAGTAATAGTGTCCTGCTAGTAGTAGTGCCCTGCTAGTAATAGTGTCCTGCTAGTAATAGTGTCCTGCTAGTAGTAGTGCCCTGCTAGTAGTAGTGCCCTGCTAGTAATAGTGTCCTGCTAGTAATAGTGTCCTGCTAGTAATAGTGCTCTGCTAGTAATAGTGCTCTGCTAGTAATAGTGTCCTGCTAGTAATAGTGTCCTGCTAGTAGTAGTGCCCTGCTAGTAATAGTGTCCTGCTAGAAATAGCGCCCCGCTAGTAATAGAGTAATAGTGTCCTGCTAGTAATAGTGTCCTGCTAGTAGTAGTGCCCTGCTAGTAGTAGCGCCCTGCTTTTTGCCAAATTGTAAAAGTGCCTCCCTTGTTGTATTCACTAGCCCCAAATCAAATAGAGAAGGGGCGGGGGACTGTAGGGGGATTTTATTTAATTTTAAAGGATACAGAAGGAGGCGATTGGGCTCTCCTTTTTGGGCGGTAACTAAAGGAGGTGGGGGGCCGGCTTGCAGAGCCCGCCCCGTGGTTTTAAAAGTATTGGGGGCACGTGGGGGGGGGGGTCCTCTTTCCTTCTGCCTGGACCAAGCGGCGAGAAGTCACCCACCCACCCTGCCCTCAGGTTATATTTCTTTTCAGGTTTTTTCCGGTTTCTGGCAGTTTTCTCTGTCTTTTCAGATGTCACAGCATTGGCGAAGTTTCACATGCCCGTAGGCAGAGCCTGATCATCATTGGCGCTCTTGGAGCTCCAGCGCCGGGCCCCCGGATGCAAATTTATTGATTGGGGGCCCCCGGGCTGGCGCTCCAATGATCCGGCTCCTGCTGTGGCCCCCGGCAGGCCTCGACCATCGGCAGTCGGGCAGGGGCCTCCGTCCGTCCGGACCGGAAGCTCCTGCCCGTCACTATATAGTGCTCGATGCGGCCATTTCCGGCCGCTCAAGCACTATTACCGGAGCGATGTGGCCGGAAGACAACCCCGGCGCACATCGCTCCATGAACTGGGGTGCGCGGCCGAGCGCCCCTTCCTTCCCGGACGCGGCAAGAAGAAGCAAGACACGGGACCTGAGGTGAGTAAAATGTTTTTTTTTATCAAACAGTATTAAAAGATGGTGGGGGCAGAAATATCTAAAATAATTAATTTGTCGTGGGCAGCACATTAAATAGTTAATTGTGTGTGTGGGGGGCAGCAGCATATTAAATAGTTTGTTATGGGGGGGCAGCATATTAAATAGTTAATTGTGGGGGGAGGGCAGCATATAAAATAGTTAATTGTGGGGGGGCCAGCATATAAAATATTTTATTATGGGGGGCAGCATATTAAATAGTTTATTATGGGGGCATTAAGTAGTTAATTCTGGGAGGGGCAGCATATTAAATAGTTAAAGGGCACCTACCACCACAAATCTACCTATAAAGGTAGATCGGGTGGTAGGTGACTCAATGGGACGTGAGGATAGCCCTTTTAAGGGCTAATCCTCACGTCCCCGCACTTTTTTGTAAACTTTTATTACCCTAATATGTTAATTTTGTTATGCGGCTACTTGGGCGTGGAGTAGCCGCTATCCTCACGTCCCATTGATTCACCTACCACCCGGTCTACCTTTATAGGTAGATTTGTGGTGGTAGGTTCCCTTTAAAAGTGAAATATGGCGCTCAGTCCAAATCAGTTGGACCGTCCCAGGACATGTTCCCTAATATGTGTCGCATGGAAGCCAGCGCAGCTGCGCCGCGATCTCAGCGTAAACACTTCTTAAATACTTGTGTAAGCCATTTTAGCCATGAAGAATGTGCACGGTCTGACAAAAGTCAGACCCTTAGTAAATGTGCCCATAGTGTAAATGAACTACGGACTCATATGTTTTTTTTTTATCAAACTATTAAAAAGATGGTGGGGCAGATAGCGAAATAGTTAATTTGTCGTGGGCCGCACATTTAATAGTTAATTTGTGTGTGGGGGGCAGTCAGCAATTAATATGTTTGTTTATGGGGGGCCGCATATTAAATATTTAACTTGTGTGGGGGGAGGGCACATATACCAATAGTATTGTGGGGCAGCATAGTAAATTTTATATATGGGGGCAGCCATATTCAAATAGTTTTATTATGGGGCAATAATTATTAATTGCTGGGAGGGTCAGCATTTAAATGTTAAAGGGCACCTCCACCACCAATCTACCTATACAGGTAGATCGGGTGGTAGTGACTCGATGGGAACGTGAGGATGGCCCTTTTAAGGCTAATCCTCACGCTCCCCGCACTTTTTTGTAAACCTGTTTATTACCCTATTTTATTTTGTTATTCTGGCTACTTGGCGGGAGTAAGCCGCATCTGAGGTTTACCGAGGCGCTACTCCACGCCCCTGTACCACTTTACACCCCGCCTACTCCACAATTGTCGGCCGCGCTCTGTCAGCTGCGCGCTCCTCGTCCCCGACGATCCTGCGTCCCCCCTGTGCATGCTCAGACAGCAGGCCCGCGCCTGTGCCAAAAAAAAAAAGCCCCCGCTTCGGAGCATGACGCGCTCAGGCCGCTTCGGCCCTGCTTTCTCGGCAGCTGCGCGCCGAACATGGTTAGTAGGATGTACGAAGTGCTACCGGGACGTGGAGTAGCCGTATCCTTCACCCATTGATTCACCTAGCCACCGTCTACCTTATGTAATTTGTGTGGTAGGTTTCCTTTATTTGTGTTGTGTCGGGGGGGGTAGAATATTAACTCCCTCACGCTCTGAGGTTTACATGTATGGCACAGAGGTGCGGCGCCACCATCTTTATTCCTATCTTCATCAGACCCAAGGCTGCATGGCATCTGCAGTTTCGTTACAATGTACCAGTGGCTCATTGTAATGAATACTTTATAAAAATGCCATAAACTGCAATACATATACAGTAGTATTGTAGTATATGGTAGGAATGATAACACCATCTAGGGTTAAAGTACTCTAAAAAGTAGTAAAAAAAAAGTATAAAAAATAAATCCCCCCCTTCCCTAGAACTGATATTAAATTTAATAAACAGTAAAAATCACAAACACATTAGGGATTGCGCATCTCAAAATATCTGATCTATCAAAATATAAAAACGGTTATTGCTGGTGTTGAACCACATTACTGAAAATAGCGCCCAAATATCGGAAACGCAACTTTTACACAATTTTACATCACATAAAAAATGTAATAAAAACTGATCAAAATGTCGCACAGCCCTCAAAATGGTAGCAATGAAAACGTCAGCTCATGACTCCTCACACATCTCAGTACCTTATACACTCAAGTATAAGCCAACCGTTATATAGCCAGCAACTGAACCTGATATAGCCTTCCTCCTGCCCCGTATACAGCCAGCCAGCCCCCATATATACCCAGCACCTGCCCCCGATATAGCCTGCCCCTGCCTCCGTATATATAGCCAGCTCCTGCCATTGTATAGCCTTCCTCCTGCCCCGTATATATAACCAGATCCTGCCCTTGTATAGCCTTCCTCCTACCCATACATATAACCAGATCCTTCCCCCGTTTAGCCTCCTGCCCTTATATAGCCAGCTCCTGCCCCTATAAAGCCTTCCTCCTGCCCCAGTATATAGCCAGCTCCTGTCCCGTATATAGCCAGCTCCTGCCCCTATATAGCCTTCCTCCTGCCCCCGTATATAGCCAGCTCCTGCCCTTATATAGCCTTCCTCCTGCCCCGTATATAGCCAGCTCCTGCCCCGTATATAGCCAGCTCCTGCCCCCGTATATAGCCAGCTCCTGCCCCCGTATATAGCCAGCTCCTGCCCCCGTATATAGCCTTCCTCCTGCCCCCCGTATATAGGCAGCTCCTGCCCCCGTATATAGCCTTCCTCCTGCCCCGTATATATCCTTCCTCCTGCTCCCGTATATAGCCAGCTCCTGCCCCCGAATATAGCCAGCTCCTGCCCCCGAATATAGCCAGCTCCTGCCCCTGAATATAGCCAGCTCCTGCCCCCAAATATAGCCAGCTCCTGCCCCTGAATATAGCCAGCTCCTGCCCCCGTATATATAGCCAGCTCCTGCCCCCGAATATAGCCAGCTCCTGCCCCTGAATATAGCCAGCTCCTGCCCCTGAATATAGCCAGCTCCTGCCCCCGAATATAGCCAGCTCCTGCCCCTTGTAGCACTCAAAAAAAGAAAATCAAAACGCACCTTTCCTGTGCTTCTCTTGTTCCGTCAGCAGCGTCTACGGACCTGCCGCTGAGTTTGAGGTTTTAGCACATTTTTTGTGCTGAAAAACTTGACTTATACTCGTGATGAGGTTTTAATTTTTTAAGATGTATTAAAACTCAATAAAACCTGTATAAATGTAGTTTCCCTGTAATCTTACTGAACCAAAGAGTAAAGTGTACAAAATTCATTTGGGGGCCCAGTATACTGCATAATTAATGGAGGGGGCAGAATATAAAATAGTATAGAGGAAGCCAGTGTATGAAATGTATTGGGGGTGAGGCCCAGTATGTAAAATAGTTCACAGGGTGGGGTGAGGGGGCAGTATATTAAATAACTAAATAGGGGGGGGCAGTATATTAAATTAGAAGGTCAGTCTCTACTTCAGTGGGCACCCCAGTATATTAGAAAGGGCCATAAATCGTAATTGAAATTCATTAAGGGGGCAATATCTAAATGAAGGGGAACCATATATTGTGTAATTGGGGGGTGACATATAATTAGGGGTACAGTATTACTCAGGGTCTATAGTATAGTAATATATGCAGGGAACACAGAGGTTTTATTGTGGGGTATATTTGGGGGGGGGGGGCATATTTCTGTTATCCAGGTGACATTATACTGTGAGTAACTGTGGTATTTTTAGGTGAACAGTGTGGGGTATGCGCTGCCAGGAGCAAAAGACATCTGGTGGAAGATTCTTCAACCATAGGCTACATCGATTCTGGCCCTGAAGTAGAAGAAGTAGAAGTCACCTGTGAGGTACTAGACGCCACTTCTGCAGTGCCGGTAATGTATTAACTGACTAACCTTCTAGTGTAAGACATCTCTGAGCTTGTACTGTACATGTCCTGTTATATTCCTAGTGTCTATAGTGAGCCAGCATTGTGGTGTGGGGTTATTGTCATCAGTTATTGTTATGGTTTGCAGCGTTTTCTTATTTATCAAGCTTGATAAAGGCTCCCTGTGGTCAGGTGAGGTGTGAGTGATATATATGTGGGGAGCACAGTGTGGTCAGTTTTGGTGTGAGGGGTATATATGATATATGTGGGGGCACAGTGTGGTCAGTTGTGGTGTGAGGGGTATATATATATATGATTATGTGGAGGCACATTGTGTCAGTTGTGGTGTTAGGGTATATCTAATATATGTGGGGGGATACCTGTGGTCAGTTGTGTGTAGGGTATATATGAATATATGTGGGTGGGGGCACAGTGTGGTCATTTTTGGTGTGATGGGTATATATTTTGGAGGCACATTGTGGTCAGTTGTGGTGTGAGGGTAATATATGATATATTTGGGGGGCACAGTGGTGGTCAGTTGTGGTTGAGGGGTATATATATGATATTGGGGGCAAGTGTGGTCAGTTTTGTGGTTCGTGAGGTGTGTTATATATATGTGGGGAGCACAGTGTGGTCAGTTTTGGTGTGATGGGGTATATATGATATATGTGGGGCGCAGTGTGTCAGTTGTGGTGTGAGAGTGTTATATATGATATCGGGAGGCCAGTGTGGTCAGTTTGGTGTGAGGGGTAATATTGATATATGTTGAGGGCGGACATGTGGTCACTTGTGGTGTGAGGGGTATATATGAATAGTGGGGGCACGTGTATGTGTGTGAGGTATGGGCAGTGGTGTCGTGGTGGTGTAGGGATATATATGATATATGTGGGGGCCCATGGTCAGGTGTAGTTTGATTGTGGGCATTGGGTGGGGTTCAGTTGGTGTGGATATCTATGATATAGTGGGGCACAGGTGGTCAGTTTTTGGTTGAGGATTATATGGAAATGGTGGGGCCGCAGGTGGTTAGTTGGGTGTGAGGGTTATATATAATATGTGGGAGCAACATGTGGTCAGTTGTGGTGTAGGGGGTAACTATATGATATATGTGGGGGGCAGACCAAAGTTTTTGGGTGTCAGTTGTGTTGTGGGGGTAATATAATATATATGTGGGGGCGACAGTGTGGGGTCATTTGGTGTTAGGGGTATATATTGTATATGTGGGGCACACAAGTGTGGTATAGTTGTGGTTGAGGGTATACATGATAATATGTGGGGTCAACGTGTGGTTCATTTGTGTGTGGGGATATATAAGATATGTTGGGAACAGGTGTTCGTTTGGTGTGAGGGTATATATGATATATGTTTGCAGGGCATAGTAGGTGCAGTTTTGGTGTGAGGGGTATATATGATATATGTCGGGCACATGTAGGTCTGTTTGTGTGAGGGGTATTATCTGATATAATGTGGAGCACAGTGTGGTCTGTTGTGTTAGTTTTGAGGGTATATTAGTCACTGAGGTATTTGTGTAATTTACATAAGGGGGCACAGTGTCGGTCAGTTGTGGTGTGAGGGGTATAACTGAATCTTGTGGGGGCACAGTTGTGTCATTGTGGTGTGAGGGATTATATAATATATGTTTGCCCGGGGTACACCGTGTTCTCATTGTGATGGTTGAGGGGTATATATGATTATGTGGGGCACGTGTCAGTTTGTGGTGTGGGGTATATTATGATTATGTGGGGGCACAGTGGTCAGTTTTAGGGTGTAGGGGTAATATATGATATATGTGGAGCACGAGTAATGGTCATTTGTGTGAGTATATTGAGATATTGGGGTGACAGTGTGGTCAGCTGTGTGTGTGAGGGGTATAATATAAGTATAGTGGGGGCGCAGTGTGGTCAGTTGTGTGGAGGGGTATCATATGTATATGTATGGGGGGCACGTGTGGTCAGTGGTGTGATGAGGATTATGAATATATGTGGGAATTGTGGGCGTGGGTGAGGACAAATGGGGCAAGTGTGGTCCAGTTTTATGTGATTGGGTAATATATGATATATGTGGGGGCAACAGTTGTGTCAGTTTGGTGAGGAAATAATGAATATGTGGGGCACGATATGGTCAGTTTGGTGTGAGGGGGTATATATTGTATATGTGTGCACAGAGATGGTCCGTTGTTGTTGAGGGTAATAATGATTATGTAGGGGGCCAGTTTACTTTGAGGGGTCAGATATGATAATGGGCGCCGTGTAGTTTGTGTGATGGGTAAATATAGATCATGTAGGGGTCCAGTGTGGTGTTGTCGTGGTGTGGGGGTATATATGATATATTTGGGGAGCAAGTGTGGTCAGTTGTGGTGGGAGTGAATATATATGATATATGTGGGGGGCACAGTGGGTCAGTTGTGTGTGTGAGGGGTTATATGATATAGTGGGCATGTGGGGGTTGGTAGTATAATTGTGTGTCCGTTTCTTGTGGTGTGAGGGGTAATATATGATAAATGTGGGGGGCACAGTGTGTGTCAGTTGTGGTGTGAGGGGTATATATGATAATATGTGGGCACAGCTAGTAGTGTATGGTATGAATTGGCAGTTTGTCATTGTGGTGTGAGGGGTATATAATGATATATGTGGGGCATACAGTGTGAGCTAGTTGTGGTGTGAGGGGTATATATGATATCAGATTGGGACAGTGTGGTCAGTTGTGGTGTGATGATATAATGATATATGTGGGGCACACAGGTGGGTTAGTTGTGGTGTGAGTGGTATATTGTATATGTGGTGGGCACAGTGTGTCCAGGTTGTGGGTGAGGTGTAGTATAATAATATATGTGGGGGTCACAGTGAGGGTCAGCTGTTGTGTGATGGTTATGATATGATTATGTGGGGGTCACGTGTCAGGCCAGTTGGTGTGTGAGGTAATATGATATATGTGGGGGGCAAACAGTGTGGTCAGTTGTGTGGGTTATTAATAGTGGCAGGTGCTGTGGAGTACTAGATAGTATGGTGGGGGCACAGTGTGAATCCAGTATGTGGTAGGGTTCTATATTATAAGTGGTCGGGACCATAGTCGTTTGTGGTGTGATGTGGTATAATATATATATGTGGGGGCACCTGTGTGTTTCGTTGTGTGAGGTAATATATGATATATTGGGGGCTACAGTTTGGTCACTGGTGGTGGAGGGGTATAGCATATATATGTGGGAGGCACAGTGTTGTCATGTTGTGTGTGAGGGGTCAATTGTATATGTGGGGGCATAGTGTGGGTCAGTTGTGTGTTAGGGGAATAATATGTGATATATGGTTGGGGCACAGTGTTTTCTCATTATGGTGTGAGTGGTATTTGATAAATGTAGTGGACGTATAGTCCATTTTGGTGTGTAGGGGTATATATGATATATGTTGGGCACTTAGTGTTGTTATTGTGTGTGGAGGGGCTATATATGATATATTGGGGTGCACAGTGTGGTCGGTGTGGTGTGAAGGTATATTGATTATGTGGGTACACAGTGTGGCAGTTGTGGTTGTGAGGGTAATATGATATATTGTGGTCACACCTTGTTTTAGGTTTGGGTGTGAGGGATAATATGTGAATAGGTGCGGGTTAAGATGTTGCATTTGGTGTGATAGATATATAATGATAGTAGGGGACAAGTGATGGTCAGTTTTGGGTGTGCGGGTTATATGATATAAGTGGGGGGCACAAGTGTGTGTGTTGTTTTGGGTGTGAGGGTAAATTGAATACTATGATATGTAGGGGCCACGTGTGGACATGTGTGTGTAGTACATTATCGATATAGTGGGGGGACAGTGGGGGTCTTGTGGTGTGAGGTGATATTGATACTTATATAGTGTGGTGGGCACAGTGTGGTCATGTTGTGGGTGAGGGGTATATATATATATGTGGGGGTACGGTCAGTGTGGTCAGTTGTGGTGTGAGGGTAATGTGATATTGTTGGGTGGTGCGCCAGTGTGTCAGTTGTTGGTGATGGTATCTATATGTATGTGGGTATGTGGGGGCACAGTGTGGTGATTGTGGGTGTGAGGATTAATATAATATATGTTGGGACAAAGTTTGTACAGTTGGTTGTGTAGGGGTCTTTATGATATATTTGGGGACAAGTGTGTACAGTTAGTGGTGTGCGGGGTAATATGATATATGGGGGGGGGGGAGGTGGGGGGCGCCGTGTGGTCATTTGTGGTGTGAGCGTATATACGATATATGTGGGGGAACAGTTGGGGGTCAGGCGTGGTGTGAGGGGTATAAATGATAATATGTTTTGGGGAGCCAGTGTGGTCATTGTGGTTTGGAGGGGTTTGATCTATCTACTGTGTGGGGCACAGTGTGTCAGTTTTGTGGTGTGACTGATATCATATACTATAGTGGGGCACACTGTGTGGTCAGTTTTGTTGGTGTGAGGGGTTTAATATGATATATGTGGGGGGCCCAGTGTGGTCAGTTGTGGTGTGAGGGGTATAAATGATATCTGTGGGGGCACAGTGGTTATATTGTGGTGTGAGGGGTATATATATGATATATGTGCGTGCACATGTAATCAGTTGTGTATGATGGTTATATGATATATGTGGGGGGGCACAGTGTGGTCAGAGTTGTGGGTGTGGGGTATATATGATATATGTGTGGGCACGATTATGGTCATGTGGTGTGAGGGGTATTATATATATTGGGGTACCAGTGTGGTCAGCTGTGGTGTGAGGGTATATATGATATATGAGGGGGCACAGTTGTGGTCAGTGTGGTGTGAGGGGTATATATGCCTATAGGGTGGGAGGGCACCGTGCTGGTCAGTATGTGACCCCTCACAACCCCACCCTCCTGGTCCCTGTGCGGTTCTCCGGCAGTCTGGGATCAAGTGTTCGAGGCATATACCAAGATCACTTGCACATGTAAACGGTGACCGCTTCTCCTGATTTTGCCTACTCCGTCTATCCTCCTCCCTGGCCCTATAGGCCTAACAAAAGAAAAAGTCTTTTGGATCTGTCTGATCGCAGCCAAGCCAGTTATCCCCCGACAGTGGCGCTCCGCGGTATGTCCCTACCATTGTGAATGGGCTCAAGGAGATGCGGGTTCTGGCCGCAATTGAGCCGATGCCTATATAGATCTCTAAAGGTATGGGGCCCGTTGCTGGTATTCAAAGAATTCAACAAGAGTTCCGAAACCTGTTCGTACCCAACAGCCGCTGACCCTTGAACCCGTATTGTAAGTCCACCGCGGTTGTTTTTTCCTGTAAGAGACGCCTCCTGCCCACCCCTTGTTTTTTGTGTCCTTTAAGGTTCCTCCTCCTGATGTACTCCCTTATTGTGTGAGTATTTTTGTGTCATCAACTGTTATTGTTTCGTTAGGTTCCTCGAAATTCTTTTCTTTGCTTGATAGTTCATTGCAGAAGGCACTGGAATCAGTACGAGAGAGGTTGTCCCTCCAGGTCCTATGCTGGGGTGGGGGGATAAATGCGAGCGTGTAGGATGATTTGATTCTTGACATAAGGCATGACCGTCTCCTAGAATCTATTCTCCTATTAGTCTGAATGTGCTGCTTCTATATAATAACCTAGTACTGATGAGGAAAAAGAGATGTATCCTAAGTTTACTGTACATATTTGTGGCCCTAGGCCCTGCGGCGCAAAGGCTGCGCCCATAAACCACCATCCTCTATGTGCCTGCCCTTTTTCCAACCTGATTCCACTTAATCTCTTATTTGTCATACAGTAATGGCCATGAGTAATTTTTCTGTAAAAACAATGTTTATTGTCTGTTATGGTATTATGTTTTAATAAAAAATGATTCAACATAATTAATATTATTGAATTTGCAAATATAATCCCCGGCACCCCTGAAGACGCCACTCAGTTGGCGAAACTGTCGGGGGGAGGGGGCTATATTGTGCAGCATTTTATTTAGCATTGTTGTGCAGTGGCACCATCATCACTGAGTATTAAGTTCAAGAGGACCGAGGCTCAATGATTGTGACTTCATAACCATTTATGATACGTGATAACACCACCTTACACACACAATATGTGTGCTAGACCCTTCAATTCATCGTATATTAGAATGTAGCGCACCTAAACTCTCATCACTGGGAATTATATGGCAATTTGTTCCTTCACAATCCTAAATAGGGACTCTCTTCAACTAGGTGCTTCTGGCTTCGAATCAATAGCTAGCACCACTGTGGAGGGGTTATCTTTACTATCCTCTACAGGCAATTTGTAGCTTTGTTCAAGCACATATTGCCACCGATTTGACTAAGTCACCTATATGCTTCCAGTGACACTAATAGGAAGACTAGTCTCCTTTCGAGCATCAGACTACACTTTACACTCAATAGTGTCCGATACTTTTTACTGAGAGATAAAAGTTATATTTTAGACAAATGGGTCTCAGGAGGTCCCTTGGACCTTTTTGTATATAACTGTCTTGAGACAGAATCGCCCGGATCTCCTGGCCTGCCCCCCTAGCGGGGCGTGATCCTTTGATGCGCACGTGCCGGCGGGGGAGTGCCTGTGGCGCGGGCGGTGTTTCGCGCGAGGCGAATTCGGCCAACAGGGAGGCAGTGATGTCAGACGCCGGATCATGCAAACAACAATATAAGGATTACCATTTGGTATCCGATACCTTGAGGAAGTCACAGGAACGGGGCGATACGCCGTGTGGCACTTTCTCCTCACGGCAAGTATGGACTTTGGTGATATCTCTATTTATTGCACTGATAATGCTGATTCCTTGTCATTAATCCTCATTTTTGTTGATGTGTTTCTACATTCTTTTTTGCACTATTATCCTCGACTTTTGTCAATGATGCCTTTTTTCAGCCCATTTGATAGGCATATGAGGGAGAGTCCACTGCGGTATTTCACAGTGGCATGGAGTGCTACCTTTTTAACATGTTTTTAATGCATACCATAACTTTTTGGATTTTAATTCATTCAATAGGATTGTTTTGGGTATGTGACACTGGGCTTGGTTTTGTTTTTTTTTTGTCAGCAAAACAAGGAAAGACATTTCAAATACGCTGTTCGCTGGCAGGTATTGATATTAGCGATTCGACTGTACGGCGCAGGCTCTGGAAGTTGGTCCCGAGGGCACAAAGCCAGAAAGAAACAATTCTGACATCTAGAAATAATGCAAAAAACTAAACTACTAAAACTACTTGCATGGCAAAAAAATATAAATCTTGGACAACTGCCAGTGGAAATAGGTAATTTTCAGTCATAAAACCCATCTTGCGAGTGGGGGGTCCTGGGTTCAGTCCCAGGGTCCAACATCTGCAAAGAGTTTGTATGTTCTCTCGTGTTGCGTGGGTTTCCGTCCGGGTGTCTCCGGTCTCCTCCCACACTCCCCCCAAAAACATACTGGTAGGCTGATCAGATTGTAGCCCCATTGGGGACAGGACTGATTATACAACATCTGTGCAGCGCTGCGTCAATTTGTGGTGCGCATGTAACTGAAGGAATTATTATCATTATTATTTATTTTTTTGTTTAAGGGTATCCGAACAATTGTGGTAGCAAAGGCAAAATGACCATTGTGAGCTTATCATAATCAACAAACTGTTAAACACCCTCAAAAACGATATTTTGGGCTTTTTTTTTACAGCTGATGTACAGGGAGCTTTTTCCTTTGATGCTAAATGAATTCATCCTAATACGTGCCCTTCATGCATACATTGGAAGGGTCATTCCAATAAACGATTTGCTTATGCCACAATTTCAAATGTGTGAAGAAATTTATTCCCAGAAGACATAAAGTAAAAAAGTTCTGGACTGGCCTTACAATTCACCGACTTAATCCTGTAGAATATTTGTGGGAGCATTGTGAAGAGACATCTTGGCAAAATAGACGGCCAACCAATAACACAATTATGAAAACTGTGTATCTTAGATGAGAAATTCTTCAAAAAAATTCCTGCTAAGGAGAGATATTTTTTTACTCAATTACGTATATATAGTGCCATTAGGACCATTTATTATCAAATATTCAAAAATATGTTTTTTTTCTTTTTCCCTTTGTCCCAATTAATTTGCACAGCACTGTATTATTCTGGTGTTCAGCTCATGCCTGGCATGATGTCACAGGGTCCATCGTTGGCCTTCACAGTCCAAGAAGTTTGGTTGGCGGACTGACAAGATGCCATGTCTTATACGACATGTCAAGCCCGCCATAAGTCTGCGTTCTGGGGAACAGGAGTTGGAATAGGCCAATAACAACATTTGGGGTGTTTTAATAATAATAATAATTTTATATGCGTGCACACAGATCGCAGCGCTGCACAACTCATGTCCAATTGTTCCCCTGTCCCCATGGGCTCACAATCTAAACAACCTAACAGTATGTTTTTGAGTTGGGGGGAAACCGGATACCCGGCGGAAACCCACCAAAGTCTTTTGCGCTGTTGACCTGGGTGTGAATTCAAACCCAGGACCCCAGCGCTGCATGCGAAAGTGCTACTCACTCCGCTACCGTGCCCCTCTACTACCTGCACTCCCTGTAAGTTGCGTACATAAGTTGTCATTCTCATTTTCTGTATAAAAACACTTTGATCATTCTCTAGATAAATCCCATGTATTTCCCACATACATGAGGATCAATTATATACCATTCAAGGCTTAGACACATGTAATTACATGTTACTATGGAAAAAGTCAAAGCCAGTGTTTACATCGAGCATCAGTTTAAGTTTGGCAAACAAATAATTATGCCTGTGTTGTTTTTGCTGTAAGCAACCAATGGTCTTGGTTGGCGAGAGAAGATGGACTAGGCATGGTGACAAATGTTAGAACATGGACGTTTCAAGTGTGTGAAAATACAGGTAGCAAGAAATTGTAAGAAATCACATCTTTTCATAAGTTAATATAATCATGCAGACAAATACTGCTAATATTTTTTCAAACTTTCACTTTTAATAAAATGAACACATTTTGTTTTGAAATTCTGGGTTTCACACCCAAATTATAGGCTTAGTGTAATACATCAAACATCAACAAATAGAGAGAAATAATTCCCTTTATCAAATATAGTGCCCCACAAAAAAACCAAACAACGATATACGCAGCGCTGCACAGAACTTGCCAAACGGTCCCTGTGCGCAGTGGGTCACAATCTAATCAACCTACAGTATATTTTGGAGTTTGGGAGGAAACCGTAGGGACCCAGTTTCACAAAGAGAACTACAAACTCTTGGCAGATGTTGACCCTGGGACTTGATCCCAGTTCCCTGCTGTCGGCCCCTGTTCGTCCTATCCCTCCAACCAAGTTTACGTCTTGTCACATCCTGCAGCCTCCGCGGAGGCACGGACAGCTATGGGGATTCGGATGAGCGCACGGGGGCACATTTACTTACCGGGTCCTGTTGCCCGATCCCGATGGGCCTTGTTCCGCAAGGAGGTGAAGTCCGGCGCGATTCACTAAGATTGTCCTCCATATCCTGCCTGTGTCCTTCCCTGCTTGTCCGCCGGAGTTCACCTTCTTCTTTCCTGGTGTCATGTGAGTCCATGTCTTGCTACCCATTTTGAATTTTAAATCCGCACTTAGTCCAATTAAGTGGGTTGTACCAACGGCCACCACCCCATTGGGTTGCTGATAGTCGGCGTGATTTGCACCACCAAAATCCAATCGCGTGCGCCAAAAAACACACCCCTGTTAAATGCGGCACAAATCGGAAATAGTCCGGGACCCCAACGATGTGGTGTGCAGACCCTATTAAATAACCCCTATTGCACCTTCTTTGCCAAGCACCTGGACCCAGCGATGCCCACTGTCCATATTTTTTCACCATCTATTATGATCCTTCCGTGCTCTGACTAGGACATGCTCGCCATTTAATGGACTGGTTGCATGGCCTGTTAATTAGATGACTTGGGGCTCGGATGCATTAAATAGTATTTTATTTAGTGCAAGGTCGTAGTGCTCTAAACCGAACCAATTTCACATTATTGTCATCGCCCTTCTCAATGATTATCTGATGCTCGTTTTCAGGTTCCTGCAAAAACATTTTTTTTGGGCTTTGTTGCTAACCATTTTATATCAGATTCTGGGACAACGGACATAGTTCACTGGACACATGACAATCAGTGCTATTCACAGATGTCTGAAGATGTAAAAAAATTTAGAGCAGGTTCATTCCTGCTTGTGTTTGTGCTTCACGCTTCCCATCAAAGTCTATGACATGAAAAATATGGATGCCACACGGTGCCTGTGTTTTGTGGCAGTTGCTTGATGATACAATCATTTGACCCTTTCATAGGTTCAGATACGCCTTGTGGCAGAATTTGGCCACCTCCTGTTGTTATTGCAGCTCTACAAAAACAGATGAACAGAACGTTTTTGCTGATGACATATAAACAGTCCGCAGACCCTATACATTGTTTAAATGATATCCTGCCGGTTACAACACACTATTTTCAATTGTAGGTCCGTCAGTGTTGACACTAACGGTGCTACTAATGCATAGTAGAAGAATGGAGTGTCTTATAAACAAGTGATCAAATGTCCAATTTCCGTATATGGGGCTTATAGTAGATAAAAAAAATTAACAGGGATTGCAAGTTTTTGAATTTTTCCCTACAGAAAAAATACAAATGACCAAACTGTATAATCCTGTAATGGCACCAGTGACACTCATCTCACAAAAAACGCACACTGCATATACACCCCACATACAACAACTACAGACTACATAAATATAGAGAATACACACCAGCATACAAACAGCATATCAATATTATACAGTATATATCCACACCATACACCACTCATCGCATATACACACCCATACTGCACTGCCATGCGTGGGGGCCCGCCCCCTGACCTGTGGTCCCATAACAAGCTTCTATGGCTTCTGCCCCTGTAGTTACAACCATTGGCAGAGAGCTTTATGGTCAAGCCCTTGTATTCTTCAAACATTATCAGAACACTAGAGCTCACCTGCCTATAAAAATGGACATGAAAATTCCACCATGTCTTAGTTCTATTAGTGTTCTCATGTGCCATATATAGTAACATATTACTGCTTCACGCTCCTTGTGTAAAGTTGATGAATTTTCCACCAGTCATCTACAGCTACGGGACGAATCATAAGGATGTATTCTCAGAGAATAGTTAAGACTTACAAGTCCTGTAATTAGTTTCACACGTTCCTTGAGTGCCGCAGTTGATACAATAGCTACAATCTTCCTATTATTGCAGCTTCCTGGATGCCTTGAAAGGTAACAATCATTGCCCTAGCAAAGTTTCAAGCGTGGAACTTGTTCTGGTGGTTTTCAGGTTTTTGCTCACGCCATGTGACTTTGTGACTTATCAACCGCCCAGCGCTCGCAAGCCAAGTTTTCTTATTAAGTAATTTTCCTTTTTAACACAAAGCTAATTTGGCGAATGGAACGAATGGTAAAAGACTGTGAAATAAGCGTAATGGAGAAATCACACGGATCAGAATTCACTTGTCTTCTTTGTACTTTCAGATTCAGTACAGTATGTTAATCTTCTCACTTAGTGCTGTTGTTTCTACTTCTGTAACAGGGTCAACATCTGCAAAGAGTGGTATTTCTCTCGTGTTTGCGTGGTTTTCCTCTGGGTCCCTCCAGTTTCCTCCCAACACTCCAAAACATACACTCAACATTCATGTGAGCCCCATGGGGCAAATGGACATTGTCCTTTTCATCATCATAAAGTAGAGTTCAATGTTTTTCATAATTTGGCAATTTTTTAAAAGCGTCTAAAGTTTCGAAGTTAGATTCACCGTCTTAAGAGCCTGTTTTTATTAAATGACCCAAGCTAAAGATACATTTTGTGCTAGACCAGTGGAACACAACATTGAAAATTAACCTTGTGTCGTCTATTTATTGAGGCATTTATTGAGACCTTATCTGTACAAATTAGACATGACCTACCACACCTTCTTCACGAAAGACTATGGCCACATTTAACTAAAGCCCCTGCACCAGTTTATGTGCAACCTTGCACAGATATTTAAGATTGTTTGTTATAGGGTTCGCACACAAACCTTTTGTGTCGCGGCTTGCACTATTCTTAAACGCGACACAAGTGTCTGCACTGAAGGGTCCATTCGGTGCTCCATTCGGGTCGGACCGCGTGACACAATGTCAAGCAGGTCCGACAGCAAATGTGTTGCATACCCCCTATTTTAAAAAGGTGGCACCTAAAAGAACTTGGGTGCACTTTTCAGGTTTAATGCAAGTTGCACCGGTTCAGGAAGAACGGGCCCCACATTCTATGATTCTGTCGCGCCCTGCACACTCCACAGGCAAACTGCACATTGTACAGACTCGCACGCGTTCCTTGATAAATGTTGGCCATATTCTGTGAAATTGGAGAAGACAGTGACAGCAACGCATTGCTCTATGAACTCATAGTAGACTCCCAAACCCAGTCAAGGTCAGTCCCTTGAGCTCTGGACGCACGTGTAACAGAGTCACAGGAACCAGAGTGCTCAACAAACGATATAGATCGATAATCAAGTCGACATGATAGAGGAAGATGTGGAAATCCCTATGGCAACTCTTCAAAACTTTTTTATTGGTGCATTAGGATGTACAGGACACCAACATGCATCTGGGTCTGGGGCCCAACCCTTTTGAGGCTATAAAAGCGCCTTTGCCGTGTGAAACGGCTGTGGCCCCAGACGCACATGTTGTCGTCCTGTACCTCCTATTATGCACTCAATAAAGTTTTAATAGTGGCCACGTGAGTGCGCATCTTCCCTCCATCATATTCTATATATTTGAAAACGGTTGTTAACTAATTGCAAATCAACATGACAAACTGTTTTTATTTTCAAATATTTGCATTGTCTGTGGAAAAATTTTTGTAAAACTGTCCATTGTTTTTCCCACTGATCCAATCAAAGCCAATAGAAGTCGATGGGTCCTCAAAAATAAAAACTGGTTGTTTTTTTTCTCACTGATCAGGCTGGGAAACCAGCGTTATGTTTCCAACCAATGTAACAACAACCTTCGTTTGGTTTTTGTGGACTCAGAGACAAAATGTAATGGACACGCCCCACACAATCACAGTATGAATCCATCCCCCTCATACCATCTAATGTAAGTTTATACCTCCTATTGTTGGCTTAGTTGTTTTGGCACATTTTTCCCTAATATTTGGTTCCTTCACACCCTCAACACCCCTTTATTTATCTAATGGAATTATTAACTTCTATCACCATGAATCTCATTTTCAGTCACTAAAGCCATATATAACGAAACCTCATTGCAATATGTTTTTTTTCCTGCCTCTCTAAGCAGTGCATTACAATCTAATTATCTGTTATAGTTAACCTTGCACTCTAACAGAATCCGCGTGTGTCCCAGGGGTTGGGCTTTGGTTGCATTTCATAAAACCAAACGTGACTTGTCTTTGCTGCTCACTCCTCAACAGCTCTCACCCCCCACTTTGTGCCCTCTGCTGTCTCACAAGTCACTGGGCAAATTTATACTTCCCCGTCCGGATGAGTTCACAACGTAATGCACTCTGCCGCGATTCACTCAATTGTGCGCCCGATATCCTGCATGTGTGGCTTCCTCCCCGCTCAGGGCCGACAGAGTTTTCCCGTCTTCGTTCCTGTGCATGTAAGTGCTTGATCTTGCGACACAATTTGAAAGTTAAATCCGCGCTCAGTCCGATCAGTCGATCGTGCGACGGCCCCCCCCTGATTTTTGTCTCAGGTAATTCGATATCGGCGTACGACACAATCACCGTCTTAAATATCTGTCCCAACCCGAACACGTTGGAAAGTACGACAAGTGTGGCCGGGGACCCTTAGTAAATAAGCCCCACTGTCTCTCATCTGTTGCTCTTCCCTTAAGCACATTACTGATGGAAGTTTGTTTTTTATATCTATATAATCTGCTGTAGTGTAGTCTTTATGTACTTGCTGCTTACAAAGAGATTCATTCCGAATGCTCCTAGTTTTTTTGCTGTAAATGTGTTCTGTGGTTGGAAAACCCTGTCATCCCTTTTTTAAACTGTCCATTGTTGCGTTCATTAAACAGCTCTGAATCGACAGTGGGCAGATGGCCTTTTTTGTGTACCTTGTGTTGAAAGTGTCCTGCCACACATACCCGAAAGAGCTGGCCAACATGTAACTCCGCACGTCCTCCACTGGTTTAGGTTCGTGGCGCGTTATTTCCAATGTAATTATCACGTGCGAAAGATTTCTGACTCCAACTCTGCCACCCTCCGCGAGCTATTCTAACGCCTTGGGAGAGATGATACATGTGATATTTTTGGTACGGTCAATATGCTGTATTTTCTATCAATTTACTTGTTACAGTGTGTGTGGGTATGAATCTTACATGACAGATGGGTTTATGATTTGCAATAAGAGGCAGAACAGATAACATGAAGCTTACTGAGACTTTTTTACATATATGCAACTTTGAAAGTAAAGCATCCCTCCCCCTTTTTTATGACTATCCCTGAACCCTTATTCATTCACCATTATCACAGAATTCACATACGGGTAATTGTGATTAACTTACTCCTTTCTTCCTATGCCAGTGGCTTGGCCCGAATCCGTCTTATTTTCACATCACATTCAATCTCGGCGTGTAACCACCTCGTTCCTTAAGAGAAACGCATCAGATTAGGTTATGTTGAATGAGTTTGTAATCAAATTTGGTCAGGGGAAATATTGTTTTAACCATATCTCTCCTTGTTAAAATGGAGGAAGGTCTTCTTCTATTAAAGCAGACAATGGTGCACCACTTGTGGAAAAAGCTTTTATTAAAGTACATCTAACCCCCGATGAAGATTGTAAACCAAGCACACTGACATCATGGTGTGTGCAAAACCTTTGGCTGCTCTTTTTATGCGTATTTTTTTTTCCCCTTGTTTTAAGAAACAAGGCAAATTAACCCGAGGAGCTCCAGGCTCCATTAACTACATTTGGAGCCAAAACCCATTGGGCTCATTTTCATAATTTTAAAAGCCTTTAAATAAAAAAAACCACCTATGCAGTGGATAAGAGTGTGCAGAAGAAAAGCAGATCTGCCAGAGTGGCACAACCAGTCTGTCAGTGGTGTTTGGTTTACAATCCTCATCCTGGTGGTACATGTCTTTAAAATTGGCCAAAATAAAAACGAACCTACATGTTAATTGTAAACAAAGATGGACGCATCTCAACCTTTAGATTTAGTCTTGGTGTGAGACTTCTATGTCATGTCTAATCCCTTTTTTTTTTTTTACCAAGAAACCCTAGTCTCCCACGAAAATTTGCAAGATGGACGACCAACAGGATAGATGGCACCTGAATTCAGTCCACTCACGGGTATTGCTATTGGAGTACAATTGAACTCATAAACTTCTGATTTATAACGCACAGACCTATAATAGATAAAATATCTGCCTTTTGTTTATATATTCATTTAAATCACTTTTACAATAGTTTAAGTTAATTGACAGTATGATAACAAATATATGATGAACTGTTGTAAGGGTTTTTGTGCCTGACCTACTTTCATTTTCTAAAACCTGCAAATTACGGGTTATTATAAACACATATAAAGCCTTATTGTACAATACCTTACCTGATAGCACCATATACCAAGTTGGCATCCAGGCTGGGACCGCTGTATATCAGCACAAAGTCTGAATACAGGTCACCCTCCCCTTCATTTCAGAGAATAGCTTGAAACGGAGATTTTTGAATATGGATACAACCTAGCGTATTCGTTACCCCCCCATTAGTCCCTACGAAGAACCCAAAACAATGTCCATAACCAAACATTCAATCAAAAAATAATTTAGGAATTGTGTGACATCACCTTTTTGATTTGGGCAACTTTAAAAAAGTTGCCCAAAATGGCTAAACTTTCTTTTATTTTTCATACTTCATTTTCTGAAAGATAATAGAAAACGAAAAAAAAGAACAAAGATCCATGTGCTTCTTAAAATGAAAGCCCTTATACCAGAACTGCTTCCGGCATTGCCGTATTTTGAGACACCCCTTTGGCTTGTTCCGACTATGTGGAGGATAAAGATATATCCACCAGTACTGATTTCGTCAACATGTCAATGTTCTAAAGGAGAGTTCTCGCTGAGGGCCACCCTGGTCAGCTCGTGGCTCTCAGATTTCTTCTGGTCTCCTTATTGATTTAAAAAGGAATTGGCTTTGGATAAGATATACCCGGCTCCTCATATCTGTGCACATATGAAAAAAAAAACGAAGGCCTTCGAAAGCTGTATTTGAAAAGTAGAAAATTCTTAATAGAAGGGTCATTAAATGTTTGGGGTAAAATTCATGAAAAAAATGAAAGATAAGAGCTCTAAAGAAAAGAAGAAAACGCAAGATGGATAATAGTTAAAGTTTCTAGGCACCTTTTGGTGGTCTGGCACTTATACAAATATTACCATACTTCCTTATCCACAGTGCTTTTGTTATTGACACAAAAGATGGGGGAAGATGTCCCTTTCTTCTTTCTCATGAAACATTGATTAGATCTTCTTTTGTGTTGATTACAAGCATTGAAAAACTAAAGTAAATGGCACAATGTAATGGACGATGCCAAGGAAAATGAAAATTGGTCCTTAACACTTTGTCGTCTTATCACATGGATTACATCCTCATAATAGTAATCGAAAAAAGGTTCTTGCTATTATCGATGGGAATCCTTATAATTCTTTGTCTCTATTCATCCAAGGCAGAAGCTAAAATGTGCTATGAGAGGGATGAATTAACAAAGATAAAGGTTTCCTTGGTCAACGGGGGCACAACTTCACCCTAAAAATATCTTTTCTTCTATTGGGAAACAACTTATTAAAGAAGGAACATATATAGAAAACATAGCGAAAAACTTTTGTTAAGATCCTTAGTATCATATTTTGACATTTTTTAGCTTTGTGTCGGTTCTTTTAAAAGAAGTTTGTTTAAAAGACTTTTAAAAACCTTTTAATTCCTGTGTTATTAATGTTTTTTATCTTCCGCACATTGACCAATTCTTCATATTTTTATACTCTTTTTTTTAAATGATATTCTACTCCCTCAGACTGTAATGAGTCGGTGAAGATTTTGATGGACAAGAGCTCCGCTTCGCTGATGACCAGTTGAGAGACAAACTGAATTTTACAATATTTGATATGAATCTTGTCCCATTTTCCCCATCTGGTGGCAGGAGAACTTGATTCACCCGGCGTGGGGCGGATGAAGAACAAATGGAAATAAAGATTTTACATTCCTTTGATACAATTGATTTCTTTTCCTTTGGTCAACTCTTTTCATTATGGAATTCGTTGTGGAATGGTAAATTGTTTTCCCTATAATTCCATAAAATATTTTATTTTAGATTGATTGAAAGGAGTGTTTCATGTACTAAAGAATGTTCCAAAATAAATTGTTCACTGTACATTTATGTGAAAGTATTAAGCATTTATCTAACAGCTTTGAAAAAAAATTATACTTTTTGGAGTTAAATGGTGGGTTTGTTGAAACTATGGGGCTTTTTCTAATGGTCCAGCTGATCGCACTTTCGTCGCTTTTAGAAATTTTCGGGATTTGCGCCGCTGTGACTGGGCTTAGAATTGTGTCGCATATGATCAGAATCACGCTACTTTCATGCAACGAAATTGGGGTCCGACGGATTTCGGCCTGGTGCCGGGATTTAACTTTAAAATAAATTGTGTCCCAGAGATGCACTTACATGCACCAGGAAGAAAGAAGTGACACATGCAGGATATCTGGCGATGATCTTTAGGCCTCCTGGCAATAAAGTATATCGTCTTACAACCACGCACACCACAGGGTCGTGACAGACCGTTTAAGTAAATGTGAAACCTATGTTTTCGAAGTATCTGGTACTTTAAAAACCTAGGGGACATAATCATCGTTTTGGCTCAGGTTCGCCTTTTTTTTGTGCTTGGGTTTTTTCCTTTTTCTTGTCTTGTAATTTTGTTATTTTTTTTTGCCCTTATTAAACGTGTTCTGATTGTCCGCGGAGCCAATTTGTTTTGCGCCTAATTTAACGCAATTATTCCCCTATCCCCCATAAAGTTCTCATTGGACCAATAGGAAGCTAGAATTATAAAAGGGACAGACTTCCGAGCTTTCATTTTTTCGCCAAAACGTAACTGCATGTACAAAGTCCATACTAACTAGACATTGTTGTAAGTGCAAGACTAAAATTTAAAGATTGAAAAAAATATATATTTCTTGCTCAAATAATTTTTTTAGTTTTTTTATTATAATTGAAGGAAATGGAACCTGCACATTATGAATGTCCATAAGCCACTCAAAATGTTGCGTCCTATCAGAAAAGGGGTCCTTGATGCCACTTTATGGGAAAGATGATGACATTTAAAAACTGCCCTGGATTCTTTTTTCCATGTTGCATAGTGTTTTTGTTTCAAGTGCACCTTGCTCAGGGCTGATTTATTCTGATAGATTCGGTGGCAAACATCTGCAGAACACCCATTCACTATGTCAGATAGGGAGCGACACTCAAAACACTGAAGTGGTACACTTTTTTGCTTCCCCACCCAAAAAAAGTGGCAAATAATAACAAACTTAATCACTGTGCCAAAAAATTGTGCCAAAAGAAACCTAAAACATTATGATCAATGTCCCCCTTTACTTGCTATGGCCAGCAACAAAAAACCTCATACTATAAGAAAGTCGAGTCAGCAAGAAGGTACTTTGTTACTGAAGTGCTTGTCTGTAGTAGATAACTTCTCTGCACTTCTACGTTTTTCTGTACAGCTCTCTACCTGCAAAAGCATGCGCCTCCTTTGCAACACCTTAAGGGTGAACTATCGTCAATGATGGATGACTTAACCACACAAAAAAGTGGTTTTTAGTTACAGTTTTGTTTTAATAAGGCAACAGTTGAGAGTATTTTCTAAGGGTCCAGGGCAGAGGTGAGAAAATATGGAAAAACTTTTTAACCCGCTCTGGTTTTTCTTATTTTTTTAGCCCTGTTTATGAGCCATAAGTTCCAGTTGTCAAGGATCATTAACTCCAGAACATGACAACCAGGTCAACAAAGCAGTGACGTCCCCTGGTTAATGTAAGTCACCTCCCATGGTCCCAAGGAATGAACTCTTTGACCAAGCGTTCTTGGGACCAACTGTTCGGACAAAGAGCTGATACCAGAATTACTGAAAGCCATGCATAAACTGCACCAGAAAGCAGATACATAATGCTTTCTTTATTTGTCCACCCCTGCCCATGTCTTATAGGCCCATCATATAATACTAATTATAATTTATATAGCGCCTACAGATTAAGCTATCGCGGCATAAAGGCATGACAAATCCGGTCCCCCTGTCCCCCAATGGGGCTCACATCTATCAACCTACCAGTATGATTTTTGGAGGTGGGAGAAACCAAAGTACCTGGAGAAACACACGCAAACACATAGAAGAACACAACCTCTTTGGCAGTGTTTACCTGGGTGGGACTAAGAACCAGAAACTCCAGTACTGCAAGTAGTTCTGCCCACTCTGCTGTAATGCCTTGCATGGTGACCTCAAGCATGTTTATGTAGAGTGGCTTTAATTTATCATAGACTGGCGAGCCTGTGCTTCCTTTCCTCCTTTCCTGGCATTGGGTAATAGATACACAATAACAAATCTATTTATATATATATAATTAATATAGTCTATAATATAATTAAAGTAACAGACTCAATACTTCCTGGCTGCATAAGTTGGGGTGATATCACGGCCGCCATAGAGTTCTATGGCACCTGGTCCCAGTGCCGTGAGTTGAGAGGCCTTAGGGTGGAAAGTTATGGCCACAATCTTCTTTAGTAAAGAATAAAAGATTAATTAAGACAATTTATTTAATAACTTTAAAACCAATACCAAAATTTGTATACCAAATAAAATCCGATCATCAAACACACCATGAGCCACTTGCCCCTTCTTCCTAATATAGAGGCCCTGACAAATATTACAAAAAACATAGCAGATGGGTGTTGTAAAAGACAGCACCCAGCCTCAGGAAGGTAGAAAGAACCAATCATAAGCATTAACTAGGCAATGTTAGGGGTATTCCTAGATAGGTTATATATAGGTTAATCGGTAAGAACTTCAATGGGTGTCCACTTTCACAAAGCAAATAATTGCTATTGTTTTGTGTACGAAAGTTACACAATTTCCAATAATATTTTCTGTTTTTATTCCTCACAGTTTTCTAGATCTCTGCCTTGCTGTCCTGCTAGAAAACTTCTATGTTTACTTTCAGTGGTAGAATCGTCATGTGATGGACAGGCAGGTGCATTATCAGTTTAGTATTACAACGGCTCTGATTACTCTCTGTGTTATAACGGTTTCAAGTACCTGCATGTGCATCACAGACCATGACAGATTTCTATCCACTGAAAGTAAACATAGCAAGCTTCTATTGAAGAACAGCAATTCAGAGATCTTGAAAACATGAGCAACTTGATACAGAAAGTATATTGGAAATATAAAGTGTCCAAATCCTGCCAACGCCACTACACAGTGGATGAAACCATCTGCTTCCAGCTTTCTTGTCTGCTTGAAGATCTGTTTTATGAATAAGGGTGTCAGACGCCCAAATGTGGTCCTGAGAACCATCCTAGACATAGTTTAATCAGTATAATAAAAAGCCCCCCATCCTCCCAGCCATCCAGCTGAAAACCTCTTCGATACATATTAGACTTAACGTTTATAAGTGGAGCAACCAAATTTGGCGTGATATTTTGCATGATCTCACCTTCTCATGATACAACAGTGGTGCCATTTAATGGGGGGCGGGAGGGTTTTTTCTCACTTTTGTATTTTTTTTAGAATATATTTTGCCTTTATATATTTTTTCCTTTCCTGTAGGGAAGTTTGTACTTTTACAAATTGTACCATTCTCTTTTACTGTTTTGCAAATTTGAAATGTTCTCTATGATCATCATTTTGACAATGCAGCTTTCTATTCTATTCTACACCAAGTGGTTTTTGCTGTGAAAACCTAAAAAATTCCTCCCTCTCCGCAGAAACAGACTTCACAGCTCATTGTATGATTACCTTATAAAGACTTGTATAGCTGTGTTTACTTTGTACTTTCATTTCCTGAACATTGGTCGGGTATATATGATATATGTGGGGGCACAGTGTGGTCAGTTGTGGTATGAGGGGTATATATGATATATGTGGGGGCACAGTGTGGGCAGTTGTGGTGTGAGCGGTATATATGATATGTGGGGGTACAGTGTGGTCAGTTTTGGTGTGAGCGGTATATATGATATATGTGGGGGCACAGTGTGGTCAGTTGTGGTGTGAGGGGTATATATGATATATGTGGGGGCACAGTGTGGTCAGTTGTGGTGTGAGCGGTATATATGATATGTGGGGGTACAGTGTGGTCAGTTTTGGTGTGAGCGGTATATATGATATATGTGGGGGCACAGTGTGGGCAGTTGTGGTGTAGGCGGTATATATGATATGTGGGGGTACAGTGTGATCAGTTTTGGTGTGAGCGGTATATATGATATATGTGGGGGCACAGTGTGGTCAGTTGTGGTGCTAGGGGTATATATGATATATGTGGGGGCACAGTGCGGTCAGTTGTGGTGTGAGGGGTATATATGATATATGTGGGGGCACAGTGCGGTCAGTTGTGGTGTGAGCGGTATATATGATATATGTGGGGGTACAGTGTGGTCAGTTATGGTATATGGGGTATATATGATATATGTGGGGGCACAGTGTGGTCAGTTGTGGTGTGAGGGGTATATATGATATGTGGGGGTACAGTGTGGTCAGTTATGGTGTGAGAGGTATATATGATATATGTGGGGGCACAGTGTGGTCAGTTGTGGTGTGAGGGATACTACTACTATATGCTGGTAGATACTGGTCTGCGTGTGTAGGTTATTATGTAGTATTGCAGTATTATCCAGTCATTATGTAGTGGTGATAATCAAGATGTAATGTTATTATTTGGGCTTGTACAGAGGTGTCGTTAGTGATATTGTCCTGTGCTGGTTGGTGTTTGTATAATAACAATATGGCGGTAAAGATCATCAGTAAATGGAGTTCATATGTGGTAAATTATTGGTAATACTGGTCACGTTGTGGTAATCCTGTGGGTCAGTTTCGAGGTATCCTTTGCAAATAGTAGCGCTATTGTTTGGAATTTTGGTCTTATGGTACTTTTATTTGGTAACAGTTTTGTGGTATGATTATTCGGTAATAATATGGCGGGAGTATTTTTTAGTTTGTCATGGACCAAAATTGGAAATGGTTTAGTAAAAGTAGGAATTTATCTAAAACTAAAGATACCATTGTTTCTAATGTCTCTAGAGCTTTGAAACTGTAACTATGTGATATCTTTTTACTTATATTGTTGTGGGAGGGGGCCCCGCATTGGCTAACGAGCTGGGGGGCCCCATCCTAAATGAGGTGCTCCATAGCACTGGGACCCTTAATCTGGCCCTGGATATAGTATATTGCAGTGATCACTTTAACCTTTTTGTAATACTTTAATACTATAATTAGTTCAGCTAGAAATCAATTTATTCCCCATGTAATACTCAACTCTTGACTAATTGCCATACTAAATAAAGGAAAGTATGCTACTTGCTAGATCTAATGTTTTTGTTACTTTTTTCCCCTTTAACCCCTTAAGGACGCAGCCATTTTGTAGCTTAAGGCTCAGCCCGATTTTTTGGATTCTGACTTGCGTCTCTTTATACGGTTATAACTTTTGAACACTGTTACTTATCAAAGCGATTCTGAGATTGTTTTTTCCCCACATGTTGTACTTCATTTTAGTGGTAAATTTTGGCAGATAAGTTTTGCATTTATTTACAAAAAAAAAGAAAATATGATAAATTTTTGGAAAAATTTGCCATTTTCGAAATTCAAAATCATTGCGTTTTCAGGCAGATCGATTTACCACCTAAATAAGTTGCTGAATAACATTTCCCATTTGTCTACTTTACATTTTCATAATTTCTGAAATGTCTGGATAATTTATTTTGATGTCACGCGGCTTACAAATAGAATATCGCTTTTCCGGATTTTCAGAATTGACTATTTTGGGGATAAATACAGTTTTGAATGAAATTTTACATATTTAGCATCAAAACCCCCTATATAACCAACCCATTTTCAAATCTGCACCCCTCAAGCTATCAGAAACAGCTTTTACGAAGATTGTTAACCCCTTGAGATCTTCATAGTAATTGAATCAAAATGGAGGTGAAATTTAGAATGGTCATATTGTTCCCTTATACGTTCATTTAGCCCTAAAATTTACACATTTCCA
>CM033651.1:11113132-11150430 GCA_019512145.1 Engystomops pustulosus
TGTGCTCCCATAACCTCTACTAACATATACACACCAGAGATTTCCCACACTGTACCGTACAGCAAAAGTAACATAAACGCCTCATTCTCCCAGATGTACAGCAACACTCCATTCCTATAAAAAGTATGTAGTATGAGTATAGTAAAGTAGCTGTGTAGTAAGTGGTAATAGACAAGTAGATGTTGCTGTTTATTTGTGAGTAGTATTGTAGTAGATTAGTGAATAGTAAGTAGTATTGTAGTAGATTAGTGAATAGTGAGTAGTATTGTAGTAGATTAGTGAATAGTGAGTAGTATTGTAGTAGATTAGTGAATAGTGAGTAGTATTGTAGTAGATTAGTGAATAGTGAGTAGTATTGTAGTAGATTAGTGAATAATGAGTAGTATTGTAGTAGATTAGTGAGTAGTGAGCAGTATTGTAGTAGATTAGCGAATAGTAAAAAGTATTGTAGTAGAATAGTGAATAGTGAGTAGTATTGTAGTAGATTAGCGAATAGTGAGTAGTATTGTAGTAGGTTAGTGAATAGTGAGTAGTATTGTAGTAGATTGGTGAATAGTGAGTAGTATTGTAGTAGATTAGTGAATAGTGAGTAGTATTGTAGTAGATTGGTGAATAGTGAGTAGTATTGTAGTAGATTGGTGAATAGTGAGTAGTATTGTAGTAGATTGGTGAATAGTGAGTAGTATTGTAGTAGATTAGTGAATAGTGAGTAGTATTGTAGTAGGTTAGTGAATAATGAGTAGTATTGTAGTAGGTTAGTGAATAGTGAGTAGTATTGTAGTAGGTTAGTGAATAGTGAGTAGTATTGTAGTAGATTAGTGAATAGTGAGTAGTATTGTAGTAGATTAGTGAATAGTGAGTAGTATGGTAGTAGATTAGTGAATCTAACTGGCTGACTGTCCATTCCTCTCCTCCCAACTCCTCCAACTCATATCTTCGCACATTACACGGGCACTGAAAGTGAAAGGACTCAATAATGGTCCACCTCTTGTGTCTCGCCAACATTCTCCCCTCTTCCTCCTGCATCTCCTCCACCTACACGCCTCTTAGATATGCGCTCCGCCAGAAACAGACTAAGGGTCGCCTGGGCATCAAAAGGGAATTTCAGCCCTCGCTTCTGTGACGAGCGCAAAGCTTCCGCTTTAATGCTGACCAGAGAGGTTTTTCAAAACAGGCCCAGCACGCGGGATGGGGAGGCTGCTGAATGAGAGATGGTGGTGAGGCTCTGATGATGGCGGCCATCGCCACTGACCATTGTTGGACCCTCAAGTTATCCGCACCTGACAGATATCAGAAAATCCACGTCCACTCCTATTGTAGCTTGAGGAAGCTATGACCTGACTACCAGTTCTGGTGGTGGAAGGGTTTAACTTCTGGCAGAGTCGCAATGGCTCGGCGCTTGCTGGTAAACTCTGGATAACATGGTAAGTGTTGAATTACACCTTGTGGGCAGTCGCACAACAGTCGTGGAGGGTGAGCGGGCATGGGGGGCAGTTGGAAGGGATGGCGGCGAGGAAGCCTGCCTGAGAGTGGCAGATCTGTGATGGATTCCTGAAAGGCACAGAGCGGCGCAATCGTGAAGACAAAAGTGACAGATTGGTGGTATCTGTCTGAGGAAAAGGAGGAAACCGATGAAATACAGATTTAAACCATGGGCCAGGCATGGCACATGTGTCAGGGTCGACGAGTTGAGCGCCCTACCCATCTTTTTTTGCCACAAGGTTACGGCCGTTCAACAAAAAACAATGCCTGGTTCAGGGTTCAGCGTGCCGCCACAGATCAGTCGCGCCGTGATGGCCTGTAATAGCTTGGGCGGTGGCTTTTATGCCCTGAGGCTAAGCAGTTTGAGCACCGGCCTGCGTCGCTTAGCAACGGCACTGCTGTGTGCCTAGAGCTACGACTGACTGCGCATTGCACAAGGATGGCAGTTCGGGAGAGGAGGAGGAGGCGGGTGGAGGAGGGAGGGGTGGGGAGGAGGAAGGAAGGCCCCATAGTAGGCCTGATGAGGACACACCGGGACCGAGGTAGGCCCAGCCCAATCCTCGGCGTCGGCAAGTTGTATGATGACCAGACCCCAGGGTCGACCGGTCCAGCTACAAGTTTTTACACCAATGTGCCGTCAGCGATATATAGTGGACATCGACCGGAGCAGCCACGCGTCCACGTGTCGTGGGTAAAGGTGGATCCTGTCAGAAAAGGCGGTGGTCAGCGGAACGGGTGATGTTGTCTGACACGTGCCGGTGCAGGGATGGGACGGGAACATAGGGGAAAAGTAGTGGCAGGGCTGGGGTACGATACGAGGGGGGCAGGCGCCGCCACTGAGGTGGGTGCGAAAGGCCTAGACGAGTCTTTTACTACGCATCTAGGGCAGCATCTACAGGGCTAAGCAATAGGAGAAGATGTGAACATAAGGGCTTGGGCGTAGCGGGGTGGGTTTGACCAATATATTGACCGTTTTCCGCTACCAGCGTCTGGGGTCTGGAAGAGTGAAGCTGGGGGATGACTGTGGAGGATCGTGGAGGCCGACGAAGGGGTTTTGGTAGGAGGGAGGTCTGCAGGCCGGGGGCTGACTATCAGCTGACACCAGGGGAAGAGCCGTGGTGTCGCACGGCCGGAGGTGAACGGGCTAGTTGTTGACATGAGTGGGGGTGTTTAGCATTCATAATGACTGGCCATAATGGTGGTAGTGAAGCTAGTAGTGTGCGTGGGGGAACCCCTGCTGAGCGGTTTGTGCAAATGTGCACTACCACAGTAAGTGGGTCATCAGTGTTTCCTTAAAGAACCTACAGATTCTGAAGATCTAGCCATCGACGCAAAGGAGACCTCGCCACGGGCCATCATAGTGACAAATTGGCGCTGATGCACCAGATCTTCGGAACCGGCCTCTAGTTTCTGGCCCCACACTGCCTTACCAACAGTCTGGGCGAGGATATCCTCGTCTAAGAAGAGCACTGTGTTCACCCGGAATCTCAACCACAGCTTGTAGGTAAATAGTCACAGCATTAGCCTACGATCCAGCAGTATGCCACACCCGCGACTCCTGCCCTGAAAACAACTTCCCCACTGTCTGGACAACCGTGTATCCTCATCGTTAGGACACCTCTTAAACACTTCACTACGTCAAGAAGGTCATCACACCACAGACCTGAGAATGGTGGAAAACTGGCGCCATCGGAAATTGCTCAGCCAGCAACCGGACAAGTGGTTTGTACTGTGGGAGGTCCCAGAAAACAGTCCCTCGAGTATTGGGTTCAAATGCCAAATGTCGGGTGGGCTGCGTGGAAGACTGATGGGGACAAATGCCGCAGAAGAATTGTAAGCAAGCCACGACATCAAATGTTGCATGTCTGGCCTTCAACTGCTTACCACGAGCCCCAGTATTCAGACAGAACTAGGGGTGTGTCTGCGGCGTTCCAACTGCTCCCTCATAAGCAGGGTGGTGTCGAACCCGGCCAGGACCACGGCTCTGACCCCTGCACCAGTAGTAGTGGACGCCAGCGTCCCCGCCCTCGGCCTCTACCCTATCCCTTGGTGTGTGGTTTTAAACCTTTTAAAATGAGAGTTAAGCTTAATTTTTTAACTTTTTTTGTTGTTTTTTTTTTTTTTTGTTGTGTTTGCAGTTTTTTAAAACAAACAATGCTATTCCTATTAATATGCATTTCGAGCAAAGTATGCAAGCACACTCTAGGCACATGATCGAGAGTGACACTGAGTTCTTAAACAAAAAATAAATCTTGCTTTAAAATATAAAAAAGGACATTAGTGGCAGACTTGTGTCCTAATTGAAATCCAACCCCTGACAAATTTCCACTGCGGTCTTTTTGCAATGGCTATGTGCTGTCACTCTAAGCGCACAAAACAAAGCGGGGTTCGCAGTCCACTAAAAATGATCACAATGGCTAGCGATGCAATGCAGAAGTACAGCCACCAGCCGATAAACCAGAAAACAATATATAAGCTTATGTAGGCGTAAGCCGTTTGGATTATCCTATGGCTCTTTGCCAAGTTATGAAAGCACATATATGCCAGATGCAGATGTGACGCTGAGTATTAAACAAAATAAATGTAAAATAAAAAAAAGGAAAATGGCAGATGGGCCGAATTGAAATCCCCACCCTACTAAATTTTCCCACTTCGGTTTTGCACTGGAGGAGTCACTAGCGCCAAAACACAGCTTGGTCGCAAGTCTCATACAAATGTCACAATTGGCTAGGAGATGCACGCACAGCAAGTACAGCCACCAGCAGACAACCAAGAAATCAAAATATTACGCTATGCGGCGTAAGGTCCGTTTGGATTCTCCTAGGCTTTTCTAGCAAGTATGCAAGACATACATGCAGATGAGATGACGCGAGTTATTAAACAAAATAAACGTTAAAATAAAAAAAGGACAAAGGCAGACAGACTGTGCATACTTGAAATCAACCCCACTAATTGTTCCCACGCGGTCTTCTTTTGCAATGGTATGTTGCCGTCACTAAGCGCAAAAACACAGCCGCGGGTGCAAGTCTCACTAAAATTGCTCACAATTGGTAGTAGATGCCTGCAGCAAGTACCAGACACCAGAAGATCAACCAGAAATCACAAATATACACGTTACTGTAGGAGTTAAGCCGTTTGGATTCTCTCTGGCTATTTTCTAGCAAGTCTGAAAGAACTACTACCATGCAGATGAGAGATGAGCTGACGACTGAGTTCGGAGTATTAAACAAAATAGAACGTAAAATAAAAAAGGACAAGGCAGATGTAGCTAATTGAAATCAACCCTATAATTCCCACTTCGCGTCTTTGCAAGGATAGTGCGTCACTAAGCCGCAAAAACACAGCGGTCGCAGGTCTCACTACAAATTGATCACCAATGGCTAGTAGATGCACTGCAGCAAGGACAGACACCAGCCAGATCCAACCAGAAATCAAATAGTATAACGACTGTAGGCGTACGCCGTTTGGATTCTAATATGGCTATTTTTAGCCTAAGTTGAAAGCACACTACTATTGCCAGATGAGATATGACGTGATTATAAACAAATCAAGAAAATAAAAAAGGAAAACTGCACAGACTGGTGCCTATTGAAATCCAACCCCTACTAAATTTCAACTTTGGTGTTTGAGGTGGATAGGTGTGCCACTAAGAGCTAAACACAACAGTAGCAAGTCCCCTGCCTAATTCTCACAAATGGTAATAGATTGCAAATCAAAAAAAAAAAAAAGTTAGAGTTATTGTAGCCCTAAGAAGCGGTATGTTGGGTTCTGAGAATCACGCTGACTAACAGTACGAAATAGAACACACTTAACGACTTTCCTGACCAAAGCAGCAGGCTCTCTCCCTAGCGGCATCCAGAGACAGGATGATCGAGCAGCGCGGGCAGCAAGCGCCTGTCATACCTAGGGTCACTGATTCTGCCAGCAACCACTGCTATCGACGTGTTAAGGGTACCACGTTCATGCTGGGTGGAGTGCAGAGTCTCATGCTGTGAGGGGCGCTGTTTGGGCCGACAAACAAAGCAAACGGAGGGAAGAGCTTCCAATTTTTTCGAGCGGGCGAAGTATTGGTCCGACCGAGAACGAGACAGTTTCAGCAGTTCGATTACCAGATAATGATCGAACGAGCATGTTCAGATCCATCTAAAGGGTCCTATAGATGGCAGGGGGGGGGGGAGGAATTGGAGACGCACCCTAGCACAAAAAGAGGGGCTAGGACGGATTTATACTAAACACCGTTTCCAAAGGGGACTGAATGAAATCTTTACTTCGAGAATTTCTCTTTAAACAAAAAAAAAAAATGTTCTTTCCTGATGGATTTTGCTTTCTTTCTAGAGGTTGGATCTTTTATAAGTAGTGGAGGAAGTAGTAGTTACCTTCCTTAATTGATTTCATCTTGTGATTATTCCATTGTTCTTGCATTTGTTATTTTAATAGTTAAATTTGTTGTTTTTTATCGTATGCCACATAACACTCATTGTGTAGGAGGTCCTCTTTGGTGGTCTAACATCACTTACCTCACTTCCTTGATATTAAGGTGCATGGAGCACCTTTAAAGATCTCATCAAAGTCAACACAAAAAATTTTTCCTTACGTCATCCACTTTTTCCAACTTCCCTCCCTTCCCGTGTCTCCAGTCCCCTTTTTTTCTTCGCTAGAAACGTTCCCACCAGTTCTTCAGACATTTATAAGTATTAAATACCATATATAATTCTTGGGGATATGTTCATGTTATAAACTTCACTGTATTTATAACCGTTAAGATGTACTAATATATTTTTTAAACTTGTGTACGTGAGTTTTTTCACTTGCACCCTGCACTTGCAAAGTTTTGTGTTTCACCTTATCTATAGAATTTGCTTGTGTTTTTGAATAAAGGTGAACTAATACTGTATTACTATATTTGTATTTTGTTTTTGTATATTTTGTTTTTAAATATATATATTTTTTGACTGTAATAGGGTTAAAATGTATATGCCCGTCACTAGTTTCATCTCTTCCAATTTGCCAACATTACAATGTTCCTGAGAATTCGTGTACTTAAATCACTATCATATCAACAATTTTTCACTTATATATATATGATATTTTCCTGCCCCTTCGTTCTTGGTGCCATCTGGTGGATCGTTCTATTGTAAAAATACTTTAACCTAAATTCTTCCTCTATTCTTAAGTCGTTATATCAGTGCTCCGTACGTTCTTGCAGATAATTCCGGTACAGCGAGGTGATGTCCCAGTGTCAAGTGATACGGGATTTCGGTGACGTACACGGGTGTCACGTGATCAAACTGTGATACCGGCCAAATATCGCGATATCATAATCATTAGTGGCCACCAGCGGACGTGCTGAGTGTTTATCAGGCAGCCCCTTTACAACACAGGTGTTGGCCACTACACACAATTTTAAGTCTAATTTGATTAGGGACGGGATTAGGTTTTTAAGTCAAACCTTCCCCTTGCACATAGGATTAACCCAGACGAAGAGCCGTCCGGCGAGAAAACACCGTAATTACTCCCCATCCGCCTCGCGCGGGGTCCCTCGCCCCCCGTTACCGTTATTTTCCCCCTAAAAAGAGGATAATAGCCTCCTCATCCCCCCCGCACACCCTGCCAAACGGATCAATAGTATCTGTTCATTTTACATATCGCATACTATTGGGGTTTCCCCTACTTAGTGCATAAATTACCTTTGGAAACTTTTTCTAAGCCCTTTTGAGATCAGTATCGGCCCTTATCTGGCATGTTAGGGAAACCCCTGCTTTCTATTACTATGTTTAATACGGGATTTTGTTGCAATTTTTCTTCTGGTGTTTGCCGCTATTTCTCTGTGGCATTTAATATATGTGTATAATAATAATAAAATGCAATGAACTTTTTTACCACAAGGTGTATCTCACAAAATTTGTCTTTTGTGGCATTCAGTATGTGAGTTGACCCTCAGAGAAAGGGTATGATTCAAAACTCACCTGATCCCGTTGATGATTTATCTGCGGCAAGGGTGTGCCTGTTGCCAGAACCCCTTGGACTAGGCCCCCCCCCCGGGTCTACAGTATGTTATCCAGTGTTCATGGGGCATAGGCGCAACTAATCAAGAGGGCGGTTACTACGACGAGGAGACAAGGCAGGGGTTGTGTCGGTCAACCCTGTAGTGGTTAATAGTGAATACATTTCTCAGACTCAGGTAGCAAACCTCTGGACAAAAAGAGAGAGGGCTCCTGTGGGTATACTCCTGCAGGGGAATGGGTTTCGGCCTTTCTTCTCCTTTTCTTCCAGGAATGGGAGACAGGAGGACAAGTTGGCGGACTTCTCCGCCCACACCGACATGGCATATTCAGGCTTACGCTACCCGGTTTTTTGAAGGTGATTGATTGATTTCGCCGGTGGGTGGGGTCTGTGAATGTGGGAGGACAGGACACAGGAGCGACAGGGACCCATGTCGAGGAAGGAAAACCTTGACAAACGGGTTCTGTTGACCCATTAACAGCATCCGGCGGCTCAGGGATTGCCCAAGTCGGGCAATCTTGGGGTTGTTGCGTTTGGTTTATTGAATCCATCAGGATCCATTGAAGTTTTGGGGACGGCGACTTGGCGACCTTCTGCTTCCTGGGAAAGTTGTGGTGTGAGGGACATCTGAAGTGTTATAGGAGCTCTGAGGAAATGGGTTGTTTCCCGGGCGGTTGGAGGAGTGCTGGTGGCCTGCTGGAGAACCCATGGAACACTTCCGGATTCAGAGCCCTTTAACAAAGAGGGTAAAACGGGTGGGCGCTTCATCAATTGGCCCGGGGGTGCCGGTATCTCCTATGCGGGGAAAGGTTGGGCCTAGTGGCGCCTTCAGAGGCCCGGGGGGGTGGCCGGGGACCACTGCACGTATTTCTAGTTAGTCTAGTGGTCAAGGTACACACGTGGAACGCAGACGGGTTAGTCTTCGACGCAGAGTAAATCTCCCGGGTGGATGAGGGGGTGGTAGGAACATTTGGGGACCTGGTGAAGGTGCCGATTCTGGAGTTATGAGAGGACTGGGCACGGGAGGGCTCTTCTTTGGAGCGGGGTTCTTAGTTGTCCCCTCCTTAGTTTAGTCTGTCATCTCCGATCCTGGGTTGGGGATGCTGCCACAGTAGATTTTTGTTTTGTATTTGAGGTTATAGTGATGGTAGGGACTTGCAGGGCCGAATACTGAGGCTTTATGTTGTTTGTATTATGTGTTTAGACTTTAGTGTATTCTGTTTCTGGTTGTTGAAATACTGTACTTTGATATATTGTTATCGTTGGCGTTTGGGACATAGTGTAGGTTGGGAGGGGGTGACGGTGGTGGGACTCAGGACGTCGGAACTGACTGGACATGCGTCTGGACTAGTATAACGCAAACTTTGGAAGTTCAGACCAGGTTCGTGGGCGGGAAGGGGAGGCGTGCGGGCAAAGGGGACTAGTTTAGTTGTAGTGTTCTGCTGCATTTTAGGTATTATGTGTTTGTTAGATATATTTATAAAAAAAAAAAAAACAAAATATGGCGTGTGGGGTGGTGGGTTCTGAGAGGGTGTGGGTTGGTTATGTATAGTATTGTTACTTGTATTTGTTGGGTGTGTTGTGGGCTGTATTTGGTATGGTTTGGTTTATGAGGGGGCAATCGGGTGTGTGGGGGTTGGGGTATTGGTGTTTATAAACATTTCGGTGTATGTAAATTATTGTTTTTGCTCGAGTGAATGTGGGTGAACCAGCAGGTAAGATATGTATATATTTTGTATATATATATTATGTTTAGGTTTGATTGTTATGGTTTTTTTGTAAAACATAAAAGATTCTACAGGATGTAACTAAGGCTCCGTACAGGATAGAATGTTGTAATTCATGTAGGTACACAGGACTGCACCGCCAGCAGGATAGTGAGTGAGGAGCAGCTTGGAGTAGCTCGGTAATCGGTAAACCCTTAACGCTCCGCGCCGTAGTGCACGGAGCAAGAATGTTTTTTTATAGAGATTGTATGAAGAGGGTCCCGGGCTGAGTTCCTTCATACAAAGGGTGGGGTTCTGACATATTGCAAGGAAAACCCCACCATAATCGTTGTGGTACAGGTGTATGATGGAACGGATCGAAGATTTTACTCTCCCGTTGGAGACAAGCAAAGGCGAAGGGCGAAAGGCAACCATTTTTAAAGACGGCGATCGGTGCCATTGGAGCACTCGGGTCGTCGTTTGTCACGAGGCTGGGGGCTACATGCCTCGCAGATTTTCATGGCTCAATTGGAATGAGTCATGTGCAAAATCGCAATATATTGCAATACAGAAGTATTGCAGTATATGGTCGGAACGATCTGACCATCTAGGGTTAATGTAACCCTAGATGAAGTCAATCTCAAATAGTGGGAAAAAAAAAGAAAAAAAAAAAAGTAAAAAAAATTTAAAAATATTTAAAAAATTCCACATCACCCTTTCCATAGAACTGACCCATAAAAAACAGTTAATAACAGTAAAAATTAACAGACACATGAGGTATCGCCGCCGTAACCAAAATGCACAAATCTATCAAATATAAACGAGGCGTTTGGGGGTTTGGTGGTTACGGCGGCGGGGACCTCCGAGTGGGAAATGGGCCCAACGTCCGAAATGCTACTTTTACACCTTTTTACCGCACATTAAAAAATGATCAAATGTGCACAGACCTCAAAATGGAGCAAGATTTCGGCTGATTTTCGCAACAAATTACACCTCACACTCTCGTGCGCCACAAGTATGAAAAATGTTATAGCGTCAGGAAGATGGCAAATTTTTTTTTTTTTTTTTGTACACATTTTTGAAAATGTAATTTTTTTAAAACAAATCACACCCTATATAAATCGGTCTCAAGCGATCGCAACCGAACCAAGAATTATAAGAATAAAGCAGGAGGTGTTATTTTGAGGCACAGTCAGGGCGCGTTCACACGGTGCGTTTTGGTCGCCGTTCATTTCGTTTGAAACGCACATTATATACACAGCTGATTAGAGGTGATTGCCTAATGACAGTAAGTTTAGTTGGTAAAAGCAATGTTAACACATGTGTTAACAAACCACAGTGGTAACACACTGTTAACACATCTCGTTAACATCGCATTTACGATGCGTTTTGAAATGGAAATTAACAGTGATGTTTGTTAATTAGGCAACGACCCCTTCCTCAGACTTGTTGTTACTATTACATCTGGGTGCAAAGGGTGAGGGCAGTGTGGAAGATAGAAACATGGGGGGTGGTTTAGCAGCATGGCAATGTTATGGGGCCTTGTAGTGTCGAGGGGGCGCCACGCAGCAATCAAGAGTCCAGTATCCATACATGTAAGATCTGTGTACTCTCTAGAGTTTGGAACAACCTCCCTGCAGATTCCTGTTAATACCCATAACAATTGTATAGAAGTGCAATGGAAGAAGTGTTCGTAGGTAAAGGGCGGGTGGGTGGACACGAAAATGAAGGGGACTTTCCTAATTCACCCCTTGCATTTTATTATCCTCTTACTTCCTCTCCATTACATACATTATGATGTGTTGCTATTAGGAGCATATTAACCTCTTTAGCATCACAAGCCAGCCGGAGCTGACCCTGATCAGGGTGGGCAGTGCTGTGACTCTCATTAACTCTATAACATATACACACCAGAGTTTCCCATACTGTACGTACAGCAAAAGTAGAAACATAACACCCTCATTCTCCAGAGCTACAGCAACACTCCATTCATATATTAAAGTATGTGTAGTAGTACGTATAGGTAAAGAGCTGTGAAGTAAGTGGTAATCGACACGTAGAAGATGCTGATGTTTATTTGTGAGAGTGTGAGAAGTATTGTAGTAGATTGTGCATAGGTGAGATTATTTGAAGCTAGATTGGAAAAGAGTGTATTGTTCTAGTAGAATAGTGACTAGTGACTAGTCTGTAGAGATAGTGAATCGTGAGAGGATTCGGAATTGTGTAGATTCGCGAATAGATGCGTAAGCATGTAGTAGTAATAGACGAATAGTGAGTAGCTGAGTAGTAGGGTAGTAGATAGTGAATAGGAGTATTATTGTAAGAGAATAGAATTAGTGAAATAGTGAGTAGTATTGTAGTAGAATAGTGAGTAGTGAGCTAGTATTGTAGTCGATTAGTGGAACAGTTGAGTATTTATGTAGTGGATAGTGAATAGTGAGTAGTATTGTCGTAGATTAGTTGAATAGTGAGTAGCAATGTACTAGTAGCAATGATAGGTAGTGAATGTGGAGTATAGTTAGTCTTGTAGTAGATAGTGAATAGTGTCTGTATTGTAGTTAGATAGTGAATAGTGAGATAGTATTGGTAGTAGATTAGGAATAGTGAGTGATTATGTAGTGGATTAGTGTGAATAGTGAGTAGGATTATTGTAGTGGATTAGTGAATAGTGAGTAGTTTGAGTGGATTAAGTGAATAGTGAGTAGTATGTCGAGATAGATTAGTGAAAAGTGAGTAGTATTGTAGTAGGATTAGGAATTGTGAGTATAGTATTGTAGTGGATTAGTGAATAGTGAGTAGTATGTAGTTGTAGATTAGTGATAGTGAGTAGTACTGTAGTAGTAGAATAGTGAATAGTGAGTAGTTAGTATGTAGTCGATAGTGAATAGTGGTAGATGTAGCGGATAGTGAATAGGAGGTTAGTTATTGTAGTCGATTAGTGAATAGTGAGTAGTAGTGTAGTAGATTAGTGATTGTAGTAGTATTGTAGTAGATAGTGAAATAGTGAGTAGTATTGTAGTAAATTAGTGAGTAGTGAGTAGTATGTAGTAGTTAGTTGAATAGTGAGTGAGTTATGTACGTACATACATTATAGAGGTGATCATTAAGCATCTATTAACTTCTTATTAGCATCAAAGCAGCGGGGCCTGACTGATCCATGGGTGCAGTGCGTGCTCCCATACTCTACTAACATATACACACCGCGATTTCCCATATTGTACCGTCATACAGAAAAAGTAACATAAAGCCTCATTGTCACAGATGACAGCCAACACTCCATTCTATATAAAGTATGTGGGATAAGTAGATGCTAACGTAGCTGTGAATGAAGTAAAGTTGGTAATAGACAAAGGGAGATGCTGCCTGTTTTATTTGTGAGAAGTTAGTATTGTAGTAATTAGTGAATAGTGAGTATCATGGAGTCGATAGTGAATTAGTGAGTAGTATGGAGTAGATTAGTGACTAGTGAGCTTATTCGAAATAGATTAGTGAATAGTGCGTAGATGAGTGGTATTGTAAGTAGATAGTGATGAATAGTGAGTAGTTCTTGTAGTGATTAGTGAATAGTGAGTAGTATTGTAGTAGATTAGTGAATAGGTGAGTAGATGGAGTAGTAGTGTAGTGAGTAGTTGTATCGTATTGTTAGTAAAATTGTGAGTAGGCAGGTAGTAGTATTGTAGTCAGCTCGCAAATGTGAGTATTAGTATCTGAGCAGTCGATTAGTGGATGTGGAGTAGTATGATAGTAGATTAGGAATGTGAGTAGGGATCTGCGTCATGGATAGGTGTAACTGAAGTGTTGTAGACTAGTGAGTTGTAGTTAGGGAGTAGTAGGGTGTTGGTTACGACAGTGAGTAGTAGTGGCGTTGAAGACGGTGAGTGATGAATATTTTAGAAGAGGAGTCAGCAGGAGGACTGGAAAAGGCAGAGCTCTACAACGAATGTAATGTATTTAGCGGCGGAGCCTGATTCAGTGTGGAGAGCGGGATCATTGGCATCATTGGCGGGAATGGCGAAGGGGCTATTAAACTTGGGTGGAGTTTATTGGTGGGAGGAAATGCGAGGTGAGGGTCGGATAGGGGGGAATTAAAATGGGGGGAGAGTTGCGGAGGAGTAGTTATAGTGCGGCTTATAAGGGTGGCAGGAAGGGCAAGCCATAGCTGGCCAGAAAAATTTTGTCCGCCCACCTTATTAGTTTTGGTTGTATAGGGACGCGTATGGTCGTTTTAGGGAGTAGGGAGAAACGTAGTTTAAAAAAAAGAATTGTTAGGAGGGGGTAGGAGGTAGCTAGCGTAATAGGAGTAGTTAGGATGCCGTTGTAAGTGGAGGGTTCGTGGCAGATTACCCCAGTTAGTGCATTGAAAAATTCTTGGTTATGGCAATTAACCACTATAATAAGGTTGGTGGTTTGAGAACAATAACTGGTTTTTCCCCGGATGAAGGTGGGTTTTCAGTCCCAATGGTTGGTACTAGGGCCATACCTTCGTTCGCCACTGAGTAGGCAGGTGGGGCAAGTGGAGCTGGGGGTGGGTTTCTCGTGCGCTGGCGTGCAATTTTGCTTTCAGGGCTATTAATTATACAGAAGGTTTGCTGTTAGCTGGAAGGCAGCCGCATTTTAGTGGTGTGCCAAGAGCTCCGCATCATTTGTGATGCCTATATAATATGTCATTGATTAACGTATTTTTCTATTTTTAGATTGTATTCAACAATGTTACCCTTATCGCTGCGCAGAGCTGTACTGCGCTGAGTCCCGCGAATACGCGATCAGAGCAGTACAGATACTGCGCAGAGACGAGCCGCAGTTCAGCGCGCGTATAGCAGCCGAACGGCATCGTAGCCGCGGGGGTTGTAACGGTTAATCTACCGTGGAATCCCAGGCTAACACCCAGGGTGGAGAGTGGAGCTTCGCGATCGCCGGTTCGTTTAACCCGTTAGTTAAATTGCCGCCGGAGTCAACGCGACGACGCATAGAACATGCTTCTGGGCGGTCTTTAACCCCCGATCGGGGGGGGTTGGGGGGCGATCGGCCCCAGGAGGCCTGAGGGTTTTTACCTTTACGATGGGAGGGCGTCGGTGAGAACGTTCATCTGTGAACGGAAAGTGTAGGCCTATGCATTGTACATAGCTGGCATGATAAGACCTGAAAAATTAGTATTGCACGAGTATTATAAACACAAGCATCAGATGATGCTTGTTACTATCCCATGAGTGGCTCATGCTAACAAAATGTAAAAAAAATGTTGTCAATAAAAAATACTTTTTATAAATCACCTAAAACATGACCAAAGCCCCAAAACATCCAAAGAGACAATATAACGCTCAAAAGTCTAAATCATACCACAAATCCAACTTAATGAGTATCACCGCCGTCCGTAACAATCATAGAATAAAACTAACAACTATTGAACCCATATGAGGAACGCCCGTAAAAAAAAACGTTTAATTAAAAACCCGCCAAAAATTAGATTTTACCTATTTAATCCCCCCCCCCCCAAAAATGCAATAAAAAGGCTTCAAAAAAACATATGTACTCCAGAAGATATTGTTGCAAAGATAACGAACAAACCGTCCCGCAAAAAACAAGCCATCAACCCGCTCTGTAGCCAAAAAACGTAACAATGCTTATGCCGACTTGGAAGACAGCGATGCAAAAATGATAGATTTTCCCCCAAAATTAGGGGTTGATTGGCAAATTTAGTAAAATCATAGAAAAAAATATCATGATCGGCATTCCCGTAATAGGATCGACCAATAGAATAAAATAACAGGATTATTAGGCTATACGGTGAACCAACAAAAAAAAAAAGTTATATTAAAAAAAATCCAGTACAGAAGTGATGCTTCTACTCATGACCCTCAAAAAAAGTTCCAAAACTTTGCAACACTAGGTGATACCAACCCCAACCAACCCCAAAATGCCCCGTCACATGACCCAAATACGGGAAAAAGTGAAAATGTTCAGCCGTCAAAGGGGCAACCATTTAAACTAAATCATGGCAGCTTACCAGGTGCTCCTTCTTTGCGTCTCGCTGGCGCCCTACAACGTAATGTCCACATTGTGGGGGGTCGCTGCACGCAGGGAGAACTTGTAGAAAAATTTTATGGTCGTGAGTTTTCTCTTTTTTATTCTTTTGGAAAATGTGTACATTTTTTAGGGCTATAAATGAACGTATAACCGACCAAAATTTGACATTTAAATTTCACCTCCAGTTTATTCAATTACTATGAAGATCTCAAGGAGGGTAACCAATCTTTGTGTAAAGGCTGTTCTGATAGTTGAGGGGTGCCATCTTTGAAAAGGGTTGGTATATAGGGGGTGGTTTTGTTGCTAAATATGTAAAATTTGTTCAAAGTAGTATACCCAAAATAGTCCAATCGAAAAAGCCGAAACTCGCATATTGATTTGTAGGCCGCGTAACGTCAAACTACTTATCCAAACATAGTTCAAAAAATTATGAAATGTAAAGTAGAAAAATGGGAAAATGTTATCTGACAAGTTATTTAGGGGTAAAATTATGCCTGAAAACGCTAGTCGTGATTTGGAATTTTCGGAAAATGGCCAATTTTTCTAAAAATTATCATTTTTTTTCTTTTTTTTTGTAAAGTAAACGCAAAAACGTATCCAGCAAAATTTACCTAAAATGAAGTAAACATGTGGGGCAGGAAAAAAACCATTCAGAATCTGCGTTGCTAAGTAACGTGTTCACAAAGTTATTCCACAGGAAGAGACACTGCGTCAAATTCAAAAAAAAGTTGCGCGCATTAACCTGACAACCGGCTGGTCCTTAATGGTTTAATAAAAGCAGTGACCATCATCTTCCACAGAAAACTGTCTCTGTGTTTATTAGGTAGATGGGTGGTTAGGCTAGAGGGTATGGTTTTTTCCCAGCCATGATCTAGTCATCGAGGGTCATGTGGTAGGTTAGGAGTAATTATTGGTGGTATTAGATCAGGACTAGTATCTGTTTTAGTTGTATAGTAAAGAATAGCAGTGTTGTAGAGTAGTAATAGTGAGAGTCGTTTGCATTAGATGATAGGTAGTAGTAGGTAGTAGTATTTAGATATTAGCGAGTAGTGTTCCTGAGTTATGGCCTATAACAGATGCCGAATTTGTGAGCTGGGCGTGGCAGTGGACAGGGGGGGTAGCACCTTATGCCTGCGTTTGTTGGATGGGATCATTGATCAAGCCCCACCACGGTCAACATCTGGAAAAGAGTTCTTGTATGTTCTCTCCCCGATAGGTGTGGGTTTCTTCCAGGTTCTCCGGTTTCCTCCCACACTCAGAACACTGCACAGCGCCTAGAATCTGTCGTGCAGTAGATAAATAAAGAATATGATTCCTATATTTAGACAAAAAGTCACTATCCAACGCTCTGGAGGTTGTAGGGAATAGCTTAAAGGTATTTATTTTACTTTTGGGGGGAACTGTGTTGCACACAACAATGAGGTGTGAGTTACTCCGGCGTAGAATCAATTATGCGTATGGTATTATGTGCATATGTCGCGTAGTAAATGGTAATATCAAGTGTAGGTGCAAGACGGGGGCTGACAGAGCGCTGTTTAGCTTATTATGAGGGGGTAGATCCAAATTACATTGGGGTCAGAAGTGGTCCTTCTGTTACTCACTATTGCCCAATTTTACTATATGATCCTCTAATGCCCTCATGTGCCTATAATGTTCCTCTATAAAATAAGATAGAGTAACACCACCCAATCCCTGTTATATTAGCGGGCGCACATTGGACATCAGTGAGGATAGAATGGGAGAGGATCTTAGTTAGTAACTGTTTCCTTTGTTATGTAGTGGCACCATTTCATTACTCCATGTAATCATCATGTCCTATATAAGTACTTACACACACCGCAAATGATCTCATGTAATGAGATATACATAAACTTACATAACAAATACGATCATCTGTATACTCCCGCGCTCCGGGACCACGTTTATATGAAAGTTCGGTTAGTAATTTACGTCTCCGGTCTGGCCTTTTGGGGATGAGGAAAGCGAGCAGATCCGTATGATGTTGAGGGTTCTACGCGGACAGAATGGTTTCGACTCAATGATAATGTAATACCAAAGAGCCAGGCTATATCTCCATAATGTATTGTCCCAAAATCCAAGTGTAGATGGGGGAGAAGGTCCCTGTCGGTCCAGAAGAAAGTCCTTGTATGCGAATATAGATTTATAGGTAAGGTGGTTGGAGTTTTTCACACTAAGTTCCGAGAACCCATGGCCCACAGCACCTCTACATCTCCCGGTGGTTATGCATAAAGATGGAGAGAAACCACAATAACAGAACTGAAATTCTCATCATATCACAGGATAAATCTTACGAGATGTGTAGATTAAAGGAAACCTACCACCACAATCGACCTATTAAAGGTAGCATGGGGTGGTAGGTATCAATGGGACGTGAGGATGCCTTTTAAGGGCTAATCCTCAGCGTACCCACACTGTTTTAAAACTTTTATTACAGTAAATGGTAATTAAATGCGCTAGGCTAATGGGGCGGGAGTAGCCGCATAGAGGTTACACGAGGCGGTACTTCACGCCCCGGTAGCCCATTACCCGCCTCACTAACCTTGTTCGGCGCCGCGCTGCTCGTAGCTGCGGCCCATCGTCCGCGATTCCTGCGTTCTGAGCATGGGCGCAGAACAGCAGGCCCGAGCCGCTGCGTCAGCCCCGGCTTCAGAGCAGTGATCCGCGCAGGGCGCGGGCCTGCTGTTCTGAGCATGCGCAGACGTAAGGATCGGCGGACGAGGGCGACGCAGCTACGAGCCGCTGCGCGCGAACATGGTGCAGTAGGAGGGGTAGGCAGAGGGTAATGTGGATACCAGGGATGGAGTAGCCGCTCGTTGTAACATCAGAGCCGGCTATCCACGGCCCTCAGTAGCCGCATAGTAAATTTAACATATTAAGGTATAAAAGTTTTAAAGCAGTGCGGGGACGTGAGGATTAGCCCTTAAAAGGGCTTCATCAGGCCATTGTTCAACCTACCACCCGATCTACCTTTATAGGTAGATTTGTGGTGGGTTAGGATGAGGTGCCTTAAGGCCTAATGACACATGACCATGATTCACCCTCACACAGGAAGGGTCAATAGGAAATGACTGACCGCACGTGAATGTGCCGAATGGAAGGTACGGGGGCTAGTGAGTGAATCACAGTTTGGTTGTGGTCCACAGGCCTAAGGGTTAATATTGTACATTGGACCTTTTGTAGGATATTTCACTCCCACCATGATACCAAACCCTGTCTTATACCCCTTCATGCCAGTATTATGACTGCCGTCCCATCACTTCTATAGAGATGCCAAATGATTGTGGCCCTGGCAGGCCCATTGAAGTAAATAACACCCAGGGGTCGCCCACCAACTTATGTATCCCTAAGCGCTTGCGTTATATGGATGGTGGTATGTGTCGGATGTGGATGGAGAACAAGCCCCTTCAGGTCTATTTTACAATTAAAAGTAAAAACACAAAATTAATAGCACATTATTCCAAAAACCTTAATAATCTGCCACAATTATATAGGCAGTGAAATGCCCATAGCTGGATCATGGTGTCCCCCTAGAGTACAAAGGTTGTGATGTAGGTGTTCAGGCGCCATATCTCAGAAATTATTCATGGTATCCAGAACAAGACGTCCAGATATGACACCAGGGGCGGGGGAGGGAGGACACGTCTATTGGCCTAATGAAAGAACAAGATCTATCACTCCATACATTCCTCATCAAGTGGCTGCTACATGTCTAAAAGACTGGAACCATCTGGGAATGATCCATATCTAAATGTCCTAGCAGTGATGATGTCCCATGGACATCGGCCTAGATTGTTAACTCTTATGGACATTGTTCACTGTAAGAAAAGTGATTCATCTATGTGGCAGAGTATAGTCAGGACTACAGGTTTGGTAGGGTTACAGGCGTCCTGGTCTAAATTCAGAAGAAACTTCGTGAATGAAAGCCTGCAAAAAAAAAAAAAAAATCTCTGGATTATTTTATGTAAAGTTCACATTAGGTCTATAATCCAAGCTAAGCCAAAAATCAGTCAGTGTATGTTGATATATTTTTTGAGCTCCATAACGCACTTTCCAAAAAAGAGGAAAACAGCAGTAGCATCACTCAGCTCTAGATGTGTAATAGTAAATAAATGTGATATCGGGACAAGAGAAGTAAATTTAAATTTGCAAGTCACTAGACAAGAGTTCTGAAGACTAGATGGCAGAATCTCAGTCTCCTTGATGTTGTCCTTGTCACATACTGATGTCGTTCCAACTAACTAAGAACTTATCTCATCCTCTTGACCTGGGTTGAAGCGTCACCATACAGGAAGTTTCACTGGGTTTCACATGATTCCCAACGGTGACTTTGTGCCAAGGCTGAGATCTTCTGTTCGGTGACTTGGCACCAAAGTCCTTTGTGCTGGGTCTTCTGAGAGCTGGCGTGAAAGGAGTCACCTTTGACTGATTCCGGCTCTACAGAGGAGAAAATAAGAGAAGCTGATAGATTGTGTGTGTTATCAGAGTCCAGTCACTTGTGAAGAGATCCTGAGATACACGACTGTATCACCAGGCTGAGAACATGTCCTAGACTGAATCTCCTCACCACAGCAGATGCTCCTCATCTTTCTCCATTTGGATCCAGTAAGATCTTCTTTTCTCCACGGGGTTTCTGGTTCATCCTGTTGAGAATTTGGATACACAGAAATTTAGGTAGATAGATAGAAAGCTGAAGAATCTCCCATTCAACTATAACCAGGGTCCAGATTTACTATTGGAAAAGCACCAAAAATGTACAAAAGCGGACACCACACACTAAATTGGTAAAAATCATGTACTTGAAACACGCTTCAGTTATCTTGCACTTTCTTTAGAGGATTTAGTAATCTTGCCCCATGTCTATAGGTGTGTGGATCTGTGGATCAGAGGAGAAGAGACATTACCGTGATGCTGCAGTGCTCGCTGATCTTGTCCCAGTCTAGCGGCGTTTTTCTGCATAACACCAGGAGGCAGGATCCAGTGGTAGGAAAGTCTCCGTCAATACATGATTAATTGTCAAATTAGATCATTTCCTCAATTCATCATCAACTCCAACAAGTCAGCCTAGCAATAGCATTAGCGCAGTTATGGGACCTGGTGAGTCAATGACTATATAGTAATGTCCTCCTACCGATCTAACAATCCAGCAGGGCCTAGGTGACCGGCATCAGGTCTTCTGGTCCATCATGTTTAGCAGAGCCAAATTTAGGAGGCAGGGGAACGACCTGGCTGTGGGACATAAAAATAGAAACATAATTACTTTCAGATCACTGACATCTTATGATAAGATGTCATGGAGGAGGTGAACCCCCGCTACCCCAATTCACAGTATTATATTAATTGTCAAATTAGAATCATTTTCCCACAATTCATCATCACCTCCATCATCATCATCAATAGCATCAGCAGCAGTTATGGGACATGGTGAGTCCATGACTATATAGTAATGGCCTCCTTACCGATCTATTAATCCAGCAGGGCTCAGGTGGCCCCGGCATCAGGTCTCCTGGTCCATCATGAATAGCAGCAGCCAAATCATAGAAGGCAGGGGAACGACCTGGCTGTGGGACATAAAAATAGAAACATTACTTTCAGATCAATGACATCTTATCAATAAGATGTCATTGAGGAGGTGAACCCCAGATAACCCCAATATCACACTGCCTACCCATCATAAGCGGTGGTTCCCTCATTCACCCCGGCCGGACCACGGGCCTCTGAACCCCTGCAGTATGTTGGACGCACCCACGTCCCGCCCTCGAACCTCTATACCCCCTACCCCTACCCCTAAGCCCCTCGGGTTTAAACATTTTTAAAATGAGAGTTATAAGCTTTAATTTTTTTTTAACTTTTTTTTGTGTTTTTTTTTTTTTTTTTTTTGTGTTTTTTGCGTTTTTCAAACCAAACAATGCTATCCATTCTATGGCTATTTTCTAGCAAGTATGAAACCCACTACTAGCCAGATAGATGACACTGAGTTATTAAACAAAATAAACGTAACATAAAAAGGACAAATGGCAGACTGTGTCCTAATTGAAATCCAACCCCTACTAAATTTTCCCACTTCGGTCTTTGAATGATGTGCGTCACTAAGCGCAAAACAAAGCGGCTCGCAAGTCTCACTACAAATTCTCCCACAATTGGCTAGTAGTGCAACTGCGAAGTACAGCCACCAGCAGAATCAAACCAGAAATCAATATATACGCTACTGTAGGCGTAAGCGTTTGGATTCTCCTATGGCTATTTTCTAGCCAAGTATGAAAGCCACACTACTATGCCAGATAGATGACGCTGAGTATTAAACAAAATACAATGTCAAAATAAAAAAACAAAATGGCAGACTGGCCTATTGAAATCCACCCCCCTACTAATTTTCCACTATCGTTCTTTGCAATAGATATGATTCGTCACTAAGCGCAAACACACTTGGTCGCAAGTTCTCACTACAAATTGCTCACAATTGGCTAGCTAGATGCACTGCAGCAGTACAAACACCACACCAGCAGATCACAACAAATCAAATATATAACGCTAACTGTAGGCGTAAGCCGTTTGGATTCTCCTAGCTATTTTCTAGCCAAGTATGAAAGCACACTAACCTGCAGATGAAATGACGCTGATTTATTAAACAAAATAAACGTAAAAAAAAAGGGACAAATGGCAGCGACTGTGCCTAATTGAAATCCAACCCCACTAATTTTCCCCACTTCGTCTTGCAATGGTATGTGCGTCACTAAGCGCAAAACACAGCGGTCGCAAGTCTCACTAACAAATTGCTCACAATTGGCTAGTAGATGCCTGCCAAGCATACAGCCACCAGCAGATCACCAGAAATCAAATTATAACGTCTACTGTAGGGCGTAAGCGTTTGGATTCTCCTATGGCTATTTTCTAGCCAAGTATGAAAGCACCTACCATGCAGATGAGATGACGCTGAGTTATTAAACAAATAACTTAAAATAAAAAAGGACACAGCAGACTGGGCCTAATTGAAATCCAACCCTACTAAATTTTCCCCACTCGGTCTTTGCAATGGATAGTGTGCGTCACTACAACGCAAAAACACAGCGGTCGCAGTCTCACTACAAATTGCTCACATTGGCTAGTAGATGCACTCACCAAGTACAGCCACCCACAATCAACCAGAAATCAACTATATAACCTATCCTGTAGGCGTAAGCCGTTTGGATTCTCCTATGGCAATTTTCTAGCCAAGTATAGAAGCACACTACTACAATGCCGATAGATCGCTGGTTATTAAACAAAACATAACGTAAAATAAAAAAGGAAAAGACTGGAGACTGTCCTATTGAAATCCAACCCCTACTAAATTTCTCCACTTTGGTGTTTGAGGATGGATAGTGTGCCACTAAGAGCTAAACACAACAGGTAGCAAGTCCCCCTGCTAATTCCTCACAAATGGTACTAGAAATCAATAAAAAAAAAAAGTAGAGTTATTGTACCCTAAGAAGGGCTGTGGGTTCTTGTAGAAATCACTCCGCCTAACAGTAAGCTAATAGAACACCCTAACCGCTTTCCTGACCCAGCAGGCACTCTCCCTCCATAGCCATCCAGAAACAGAATATGATCCGAGCAGCGCGGGCAGCCGGCTAGTCTAGCTCCCAGGGTCACCTGATCTGGCCACCCAACCACTGCTATCGACGTGTAAGGGTACCACGTCATGCTGGGTGGAGTGCAGAGTCTCACTGGCTTGTGATGGGGCCTCTGTTTCGGCCGCCAAAAAGCAAAACGGCGGGAGCTTGCCATTTTTCTCGAGCGGGCGAAGTATTCGTCCCGCAACGCATCAGTTCGATACGCTAATGTCCGAACGAGCATGTTCGCTCATCTCTAATAGGGTCCTCTTAGATGGCAGGGGGGGGGGAATTGGAGACGCACCCTAGCACAGAAAGAGGCTAGATGGATTTTTATACTAAACACCGTCTCCCCAAATGGGTCAAATGAAAATCTTAGCTTCGCACCATTTCTCTAAATGTTCTTTCCTGCTGGTTTTTCTTTCTTTCTTCATAGGTTTGGATCTTTTACTAAGTATTGGAGGAAGTAGTAGTTACCTTTCATTACTTGATTTTAATCTTGTTGTTTATTCCATTGTTCTTTTCATGTATTTTTAATATGTATAACTTTTGTTGTTTTCTTAGTATGCCACCTACCACTAATTTTCGTGGTCCCATCTTTGGTTGTCTACATCACTTTACCTCACTTCCTTGATCCGGAGCATGGAGCACCTTCTCAAGATCTCATCCAACTCAACACAAAAAATTTTTTCCCTTTCCTTCATCCCCCTTTTTTCCCCCTTCCCCTCCCTTCCCGTGTCCCTCTCCCTTTTTTCTTCGCTAGAACTTTCCCACCAGTTCTTCAGACCTTTATATAATATATATACATACCATATATAATTCTTGTGGATATTTGTTCATGTTATAAACTTCACATGTATTTTATAACCTTTCATATGTACTATATATTTTTTCCACTTTTGTCACGTGTTTTTTCACTTGCACCTTGCACTTGCACGTGTGTTTCACCTTATATATAGAATTGCTGTGTTTTTCATAATATGTGACATAATACTGTACTTACTATATTTGTATTTTGTTTTTTGTATATTTTTGCATTTTTACAATATATATATTTTTTGACTTTACATAGGGTTCAAATGTATATGCCCGTCACTCAGTTTCATCTCTTCCCATTCTGCTTCACATACACTGTTTCCTGAGAATTATTGTTTACTTTACACCTTCACTATCATATCACACATTTTTCACTTATATATATATGATCTTTTTCCTTGCCCCTTCGTTTCCTTGGTGCAATCTGGTGGATTGTTCTCTTGTAAATATACTTACCTAAATTCTTCCATCATTATTCTCTAAGTCCCGTTATCTTCAGTGCTCCGTAGTCTTTGCATACTTCCGTCACAGCGGTGATGTCCACGTGTCACGTGATCCGATTTTCGGTGATGTCCAGTGTCCGTGATCAAACGTGATTCCCGCCAAATCTCGCGATAATCTCTGCATCATTAGTGTTGCCCAACCAGTCGACGGCTGAGTGCTTTTCTCAGGCACTTCTTTACAACACAGGTGTTGGGCCACTACACAATTTTAAGTCTAATCTTTGATAGGACGGCTTAGGTTTTTAAGCTCCACCTTCCCCTTGCCTAGCTATTACCCCCGACGAAGCCGTTTCCTCCGGGCGAAACACGTTCGGGTCTTGCACACTCCCAACTGGTCGTATGTGATTCGTTTACCTCAAAAAGGAAGAGAAAAAGATAAGCGATATATGCATACTATGTGGGTTTTCCCCTTACTTAGTGCATATTATACCTTTGGAATTTTTCTGCACTTTTGATATCAGTATCTGCCCTTATCCTGGCATGTTAGGGAACCCTTGCTGCTATTTATACTTAGTTTACTACTGATTTGTGCAATTTTTCTTCTTTGGTGTTTGCCCTATTTCTGTGTTTGTCATTTATATATGTGTATAATAATAATAAAATGTATGAATTTTTTTTACCACAAGGTGTTTGTCTCAAAAAAATTTATCTTTTGTTGCCATTTCAGTATATGATTGACCCTCAGAAAGGGTTTAATCTGATCAAAAAACCTACCTGCTCCCGTTGAGGATTTATCTGGGCAAGTTGTGCAATGTTGCCAGAACCCCTGGACTCGGGTCTACAGTCTGTTACTTCCAGCTGTTATGGGGGAATAGGGCATAACCTAATCAGAGGAGGTAACTATCCCGCACGGGAGACAGGAGGGTTGTGTATGGTCAACCTGTGGGTGTTACTAGTGAATACCTTTTCTTAAGATCAATTAGCAAACCTCTGGAAAGAGAGCAGGGAGGGAGGGCTTAGGGGTACTCCTGGGGGGGGTGGCATTTTTCCGGCCTTTCTTCCAGGAATGGAGACAGGAGGACAAGTGAAGTATCGTCCTCACACCGCATGGGCTATCTCCGGCTTACCGCTACCCCGGTTCTGAGAGGTGATTCGCCGTGGGGTCTGGAATGTGGAGGACAGGACCATGTCGAGGAAAAATCCTTGACAAACAGGTTCTGTTGACCCATTTCCAGAACCTATCTGGCCGTCAGGGATGCCCAGTCGGGATCTTGGGGGTTGGTTTGAGTTTATTGAATTCCATCAGGATCCCCTTGAATTTTGGGACGTGACTTGTCGCTGCTTCCATGGAAAGTTCTGTGTGTAGGGACAATCTGAAGTTGTAGAGCTCTGAGGAAAGGGTTGTTCCCCGGGAGGAGTGCGGTGGCCTGCTGGAGAGCATGGACCACTTTCCTCTTCAGTCCCCTTTAACACAGAGGTGTACAACCGGGTGTGGCGCTTCCATCCATTGGCCCGGGTTGGCCGGTCTCTCCTATGCGGAGTGGCCTATGGAGCATTCAGAGGCCTGGATGGCCGGGACCACTGCACGTTATTTCCTAGTTAGTCTAGTTGGTCAGGTACCACACGTGGAACGCACGGTGTTTATATCGACGCAGCGTAAAATCCTCCCGGTGGATGAGGTGGTTTAGGAACATCTGGGTACCTGGTGAACGGTGCGCTCTCTGGAGTTAGAGAGGCTGGGCACGGGGAGGGCCTCTCTTCCTTTGGAGGGGGTTCTCCCTTGGGTCCCTAGTCTGTCATCTCGCTCTTCATTGTTGCTGAATGCTGCCACAGTAGATTTTTGTTTTGTATTCTGAGTTATAGTGTGTAGGGACTTGCACGGCCAATCTGGGCTTTAATGTGGTTTGTATTTATGTTGTTTAGATTTATTTTGTATGTCTGTTTTCTTTGTTATGTTGAAATACTGTATTATTGATATATATTTATAGTGGGTTTGGGACATAGTGTAGGTTGGGAGGGAGGGTGATGGTGGTGGGACTTATGGACTTCTGAACTGGACTTGGACTAGGACATGTTCTGGACTATAATAACGCAAACTTTGGAATTAACCAGTGTCTGAATAGGGTGCGGGGCAAGGGATCTTTTAGTTTAGTGCTCTTTTTATGTCATTTTGTTTCTTTGTTTGTTACTTTCTTTTATAAAAAAAAACCCTAGGGTGTGGGGTGGTTTGTTCTTGCGGGTGTGGGGGTATTGTTTGTTCTTTTGTTTTTGTTTTTTTTGTGGGTGGGGGCTTGTCTTTTGTTTTTGGTTTATGGTGCGGTGTGCACTCGGTTGGGTGGGGGTTGGTGTGTTTTGGTGTTTTACTTTTCGGTGTATTTTAATTATTGTTTTTGCTAGAGTGAATGTGGGGACCAGCAGGTAATATTGTATATTTTGTATATATTGATATATTATGTTTGGTTTTGATTATGTTTTTTTTGTATAACATAAAAGATTCTACAGGATGTAACTCAGGATAGTACAGGATAGTAATGTCATGTATGTACACAAGTGACTGCACCAGCAGCAGGATAGGAAGCAGCTCTGGAGTAGCTCGTTTACATCGTTAACCCTTAACGCTCCGCCCGTAGCTCTTCGGCGCAGAGTATACGCGATTGTATGAAAGGGCTCCCGGCTGAGTCCCATCATCATCAAGGTGGGGTTTTTGCATATTGCAAAAACACCCACCACTACTAGTTGTTGTCGGTGCTTGCACACGATCGCAGCTTTAACCCCTCTCCGTTGCCGCCAGCAAGTCGCCGGCAACATTTTAAAAGACGGCGATCGGTTGCCATGGTAGCCTCGGTCTTCGTTTGTCCACGAGGCTACATGACTTCTGCAGTATTCACGGGCTCATTGGTAATGAGTCATGTGCAAAATCCATATATTGCAATACAGAAGTATTGCAGTATGGTCGGACTATTGACCATCTAGGGGTTAATGTACCCTAGATGGTCTAAAAATAGTGGGAAAAAAAGAAAAAAAAAGTAAAAAAAATTTAAAAATATAAAAAATTCAATCACCCACCTTTCCATAGAACTGACATAAAACGTTATAAACAGTAAAAATCACAGACACATGAGGTATCGCCGCGTCCCAAAATGCCCATCTATCAAAAATATACGACTGGTTACGGCGGCGGGACCTCCTGAGGTGGGAAATGGCGCCAAATGTCCGAAATGCGACTTTTACCACCTTTTACATCACATAAAAATGATGCAAATGTCGCACAGACCTCAAAATGGAGCAATTTTCGGCTGATTTCGCAACAAAATTTACACCTCACACATCTCCGTGCCGCCAAATATGAAAAAGTATTAGCGTCAAAGATGGCAAAATTTTTTTTTTTTCTTTTTTGTACACATTTTTGAAAATGTATTAAAACACAATCAAAACCTATATAAATTTGGTAAGCCCCGCTATCGCAACCGAACCAAGAGAATAAAGCGGAGGTGTTATTTTGAGGGCACAGTCAGGGCGCGTTCACACGTTGCGTTTTGGTCGCCTTTTCATTCATTGCGTTTGAAACGCATATACACAGCTGATGAGAGGTGATTTGCCTAATTACAATCCGTTTAGTTTTGTAAACGCATGTTAACACCATGTGTTAACAAACACACTGTTGTTACACACTGTTAACACACTCGTTAACATCGCATTTACGATCGTTTTGTAAATGGGAGTTAACAGTGATGTAATTAGGCAAACACCCCTCCTCATCTGTTGTTACTATAAATCTGGGTGCAAAAGTTGAGGCAGGTGTGGAAAGAACATGGGGGGTCAGCCATGGCAAACTGTTATGGGGCTTGTAGTGTCAGGGGGCCGCCGAAGCATCAGAGTCAGTCTACATCATGTAAGATCTGTGCTTACTTCTCTAAGATTTGGAACAACCTCCCTGCAGAATTCCTGTAATACCATAACAATTGTATAGAGTGCCCCTAGAAGAAGTGTTCTGTAGGTAAGGGCGGTGACACCGAAACGAAGGGTTTCCTAATTCACCCCTGCATTGTTATTCTCCTCACCTTCCCTCTCCATTACTACATTATAGATGTGTTGATCTTAATCATATTTAACCTCTTATTAGCATCACAAGCAGCCGGAGCTGACCCTGATCATGGGGTGCAGTGCTGTGCTCTCATAACCTCTACTAACATATAACACCAGAGATTCCCCATACTGTACGTACAGCAAAAGTAACATAACTCCTCACTTCCTCCCAGATGTACACACACTCCATTCCTATATAAAGTATGTGTATAAGTATATAAAGTAGTGTGAAGTAGTGGTATAACAAGTAGATCTGACTGTTTTTTTGGGGAATATTGTAGTAGATTTGAATAGATATTATTGATGATTAGTGAATCGAGTAGTATTGTTAGTAGAATAGTGAATAGTTACTAGTATTGGTAGTAGAATAGTGAATGTGAGTCGGATTGTATAGTGATCGAATAGTGAGTAGTTGAAGTATGCGATAGTGATTGTATGTAGTAGATAGTGAATAGTTGTAGTATTGTATAGAATATTGCAATAGTGTAGTTAACAGTATAGTGTATAGTTTATGCGAAATAGTGAATAGTGAGTAGTATTGTAGTAGATGATAGTGAACAGTGAGTATTATTGTAGTGGATTAGTGAATAGTGAGTAGTATTGTAGTAGATTAGTGAATAGTGAGTAGCAATGTACTAGATTAGTGAATAGTGAGTAGTATTGTAGTAGATTAGTGAATAGTGAGTATTATTGTAGTAGAATAGAATAGTGAGTATTATTGTAGTAGATTAGTGAATAGTGAGTATTATTGTAGTGGATTAGTGAATAGTGAGTATAGTGTATGGATGTGAATAGTGATTATGTAGTGGATTAGTGAATAGTGAGTAGTATTGTAGTAGATTAGTGAAAAGTGAGTAGTATTGTAGTAGATTAGTGAATTGTGAGTAGTATTGTAGTAGATTAGTGAATAGTGAGTAGTATTGTAGTAGATTAGTGAATAGTGAGTAGTATTGTAGTAGAATAGTGATAGTGAGTAGTATTGTAGTAGATAGTTGATAGTGAGTAGTATTGTAGTGATTAGTGAATAGTGAGTAGTTATTGTAGTAGATTAGTGAATAGTGATTATATGTAGTAGATTAGTGAATTGTGAGTAGTATTGTAGTAGATTAGTGAATAGTGAGTAGTATTGTAGTAAATTAGTGAGTAGTGAGTAGTATTGTAGTAGATTAGTGAATAGTGAGTAGTATTGTAGTACATACATTATAGATGTGTTGATCATTAGCATCATATTAACCTCTTATTAGCATCACAAGCAGCCGGTGCCTGACCCTGATCATGGGGCATGTTCTGTGCTCCCATAACCTCTACTAACATATACACACCAGCGCTTCCCTTATGGTACCGTACAGCAAAAAACATAAACGCCTCATTCTCCCGATGTACAGCAACACTCCATTCCTATATAAATTATGTAGTATAAGTATAGTAAAGTATCTGTGAGTAATGGTAATAGACAATAGATGCTGCTGTTTTATTTGTGAGAATATTGTAGTAGATTAGTGAATAGTAGTATTATTGAAGTAGATTAGTGAATAGTGAGTCGTATGTAGTAGAATTAGTGAATAGTGATTCTTGGTTTAGTGTTTGTAGTATTGTGTAGATTGTATCTGTGGTGTATGTGTAGTTTGAGTGATTGGTAGTTTGTGTGTTGAATGTGAGTTGTATTGGTGATTGTGTTTTGTAGTGGTACGTGGTACGTATTGTGTACTTGATAGTGCGTATTATTTGTCGTAATTAGTAGTATAGTGAGTAGTATTGTAGTGATTAGTGATAGTGAGTCAGTGATTGGTCATGGATAGGTGAACTGAAGTGTTGTAGACTACTTGAGTTTAGTTAGGGAGTAGTAGTGGTGTGGTTACGACATGAGTAGTAGTGGCTTGAAGACTGGTGAGTGATGATCTTTTTTAGAAGGATCAGCAGGAGCTGAACTGGAAAGGCAGAGCTCTACAACGAATGTTAATGTTCTGAGCGCGGAGCTGATGCAGGTGTGGGGGGAAGGTGGCCTCATTGGCTGGACTGGGAAGGGCTATAACTGGTGTTGAGTTTATTGGGGGGAGGAAATGCAGTGTGAGGTGATAGGGAATTAAATGGGGGGAGGAGTTTAGTGGGCTTATAAGGGCTGGCAGGAAGGGCAAGCCCTTCTGGCCACGAAAATTTTGTCCGCCCACCCTTTCTAGTTTTGGTTGTATAGGGACCGTATGCGTGTTTGGGAGTAGGGATACCGTAGTTTAAAAAACTAATTGTTGGAGGGGTAGGATAGGAGTTTAGGATGCCAGTTGTAAGGTGGCGGGTTCTTGGCAATACCCAGTTAGTGCATTTAAATTCTGTGGTATGCAATTTAACCACTATAAAGGTTGGTGGTTTGAGAACAATAACTGGTTTTTCCCCCGCTGAGAGGTGGTGTTTTAGTCTCCAATGGTTGTCTAGGGCCATACCTTCGTTCGCACTGAGCTAGGAGGTTGGGGCAGTGGAGCTGGGGTGTGGTTCTCGTGCGTGAGCTGCAATTTTGCTTTCAGGAGACTTAATTTATACGAAGGTTTTCTTTTAGCTGGAAGCATGCGATTTTAGTGGTGTTGCCAAGAGCCTCCATCATTATTTTGATGCTATATAATATGTCATTGCTTAACTGTATTTTTTCTATTTTCAGTTGTATTCAACAATTGTTAACCCCTTAGCGCTCTGCGCCGTAGCTGTACTGCGCTGAGTCCCGCGAATAGCGCTCAGCGCAGTACAGCTCTGCGCAGAGACGATGCCGGTTCAGCTCGTATAGCGCCGAACCGGCATCGTTAGCCGCGGGATTTTAACGGTAATCTACCGTTGACAATCCCGGCTAACACCCGCGGTAGAGTGGGCTCCGATCGCCGGTGTTTAACCCGGTTAAATTGCCGCGGAGTCAACGCGACGCGGCATTACATGCCTTCGGGGGGTTCTTTACCCACGATCGGGGGGGGGGGGGGGGCGATCGGGACCCCAGAGAAGCCTGGAGGTGTTACCTTTACAGTGGCGTCTGTGACGTCATCTTAAAGGCAAAGTGTCAGCCTATGCATCTGCATAGGCTGGCACTGATAATACCCTGCATACTTAGTATTGCAGAGTATTATCAAACACAGCAATCAGATGATTGCTTGTTCATATCCCATGGTGGATCATGTAAAAAATGTAAAAAATGTTTTCATAAAAAATTACTTTATAAATCACTAAAAATGCCCATAACCCCCAAACATCAAAGGACATATAACGCTCAAAAAGTCTAATCAATAACACAAACCCACATATCTAGTATCACCCACTCGTCGTAACAATCCATAGAATAAAACTAAATAACTATTGAACCCATATGGATGAACCCCGTAAAAAAAAACGTTAAAAACCCGCCAAAATTATGATTTTACCTATATATCCCACTAAAAATGCAATAAAAGTGATCAACAAACATATGTACTCCAGAATGATATTGTTGCAAAGAACAAATGTCCCGCAAAAAAACAAGCCATCAACCAGCTCTGTAGCCAAAAACGTAACAATGTTATGCCACTTGGAAGACAGCGATGCAAAAATGATAGATTTTTCCCCACATTAGGGTTTATTTGAAATTTAGTAAAACATAAGAAAAATATTCTGTCTGCATTCCCGTAATCTATCGACCATAGAATAAAAATAACAATTATTAGGCTATACGGTGAACACAAAAAAAAAAAAGTAAAAAAATCCAGTACAGAATTGATGCTTTTCTACTCATGACCTCAAAAAAAAGTTCCAAAATTTCAAACAATAGGTGATACAAACCCACAATGCCGTCACTGACCCAAATAACGAAAAGTGAAAATGTTTAAGCCTCAAAAGGGGGCAACCATAAACTAAAATCCTGGCAGCTGCAGGGTGCCTCCTTCCCTTCTGCGTCTCGCTGTGCGCCATAACACAAGTAATGTCCACATGTGGGGGGTCGCTGCACTCAGAGAAATTGTAGAACAAATTTTATGGTGAGTTTTCCTTTTTTATCTTTTGGAAATGTGTACATTTTAGGGCTAAATGAACGTATAACCGACAAAATTTGACATTCTAAATTTCACCTCCATTTTGATTCAATTACTATGAAGATCTCAAGGGGTTACAATCTTTGTAAATGCTGTTTCTGATAGTTTGAGGGGTGCATATTTGAAAATGGGTTGGTTTATAGGGGGTTTTGTTGCTAACTGGTAAAATTTGATTTCAAACAGTTTTTATCCCCAAAATATTCAATTCCGAAAATCCAAAATCGCTATTCGATTTGTAGGCCCGCGTAACGTCAAAATAATTATCCAAACATTCATTCAAATTATGAAAATGTAAAGTAGAAAAATGGGAAATGTATTCTGCAAGTTATTTAGGTGGTAAATTTATCTGCCTGAAAACGCAGTGATTTTGAATTTCGAAAATGGCAAATTTTTCTAAAAATTCATCATTTTTTTTCTTTTTTTTTGTAAATAAACGCAAAAACTTATCAGCCAATTTACCACTAAATGAATTACAACATGTGGGGAAAAAACATCTCAGAATCGCTTTGATAGTAACATGTGTTTCAAAAGTTATTACCACAGGAAGAGACACTGGTCAAATTTAAAAAAAAGTTGCGACCTTAACCTGCAACAGCTGCGTCCTTAAGGGTTTATAAAGCTGTGACCATTCATCTTTCCAACATAAAACTGTCTCTGTGTTTTTATTAGGTAGATGGGTGGTTAGGCTAGAGTGTATGGTTTTTTCCCAGCCCATGATCTCAGTCATCGCCGGGTCATGTGGTAGGTTAGTGAGTATTATTGGTGTAGTAGATCAGTGACTAGTAATATTGTTTTAGTTGTATATTAATGAATAGCAGTGTTGTAGTAGTTAGTAATAGTGAGAGTAGTTTTCATTAGATTATTAGTAGTAAGTATTGTAGATATTAGAGAGTAGTGTTCCTGATTATTGCCTAATACAGATGCAATTTTGTGACTGGGCAGTGCATTGGCTCAGGGGTAGCACTCTGCTTCTGCTTAGTGCTGGGATCATTGATTCAAGTCCCACCCAGGTCAACATCTGCAAAGAGTTTGTATGTTCTCTCCATGTTGGTGTGGGTTTCCTCCTCCAGGTTCTCCGGTTTCCTCCCCACACTCCAGGCACACTGCAAGCGCCTCGTATCTGTGTGCAGTATATAAATAAAGAATTATATTTAAGTACAAAAAAGTCACTAATCCATACCTGCTTGGCAGTGTAGGGAATAGCTTAAAGGTATTTATTCTACTTTTTGGGAACTTGTTGTGCAACACATGAGGGGAGGTTACTCCTGGTAGTATATATATATATGAGATGGTATTGTGCATATGTCTGTGTAGCTAAATGTGTAATATCAAGTGTGATTGGCAAGACGGGGGTGACAGGCGAGTTTCGCTATATGAGGGGTTAGATCCAAAGTTTACATTGGGGTCCACTGAGTCCTGTTACTCCACTATTGCCCACATACTATGATGATCCTCTAATGCCTCCATGTGCCTATAATGTTCCTCTCATAAATAATAGTAGTAACACCCCAATCCCTGTAGCGGGCGCTAGGGACATCAGTGAGTGATAGACTGGTGAGAGATCTTAGTTTAGTACTTTTCCTTGTTAGGGCACATCTTCTTACTCCATGTAATCCCTCATGTCCTATAGTAATCTAACCCACAGCAAATGACTCTCATAATAGATATAAAACCTGATATCACAACATACTATAAATCTGTATACTCCGCCTCCGGACACTTCTCTATGAAGTCTCGGTATTTACTTCTCCGGCTGGCCTGGGGATGAGGATAAGGAGCAGATACCGTGATGAATGTGTGACGGGTCTACACCGGAAAGAATGGTTCTGACTTCATGATACATGTAATACAAAGAGCCCGAATATATCTCCAAATGTATCTTGTCCCAAAACCAAGTGTAGAGGAGAAGGTCCATGTCTGTCCAGAAAGTCTTGTAGGATATTTGATTTATATGTAAGGTGGTTGTGAGTTTTTCACACTATAGTTCCAGAACCCATGGCCCAGCACCTCTCATCTACTCCGGTTATGCATAAAGATGGAGAGAAACCACAATAACAGAACTGAAATTCTCTCATAGTCCCGATAAATCTACGAGATGCTAGATTAAAGGAAACCTACCACCACAAATCTACCTATAAAGGTAGATCGGGTGGTAGGTGGATCAATGGGACGTGAGGATAGCCCTTTTAAGGCTTCCTCACGTCCCCGACGCACTGTTTTATAAACTTTTATTACATTAATATGTTAATTTACTTATGGCGGCTACTGGGCGTGGAGTACCGCATTGAGGTTACACGAGGCGTGCTATCACGCCCCGTTACCACTACCACCTCCTACTCACCATGTTCGGCGCGCACTGCTCGTAGCTGCGGCCCTCGTCCGTCGCGCCCCGTCTGCGCATGCGCAGAACAGCAGCCCTCGCTGCGACAGACCCCGGCTTCAGAGCAGTGACCGCGCAGGCGCGGGCCTGCTGTTCTGCGCATGCGCAGACGTCAGGATCGGCGGACGAGGGCGCGCAGCTACGAGCAGCTCGCGCCGAACATGGTGAGTTAGGAGGGGTAATGTGGCTACCGGGTCTGGAGTAGCCGCCTCGTGTACCTCAGAGCGGCTACTCCACCCAGTACCGCATAATTAATTAACATATTAATGTAATAAAAGTTTTATAAAGCAGTGCGGGGACGTGAGTTAGCCCTTAAAAGGGCTATCCTCACGTCCATTGATTCACCTACCACCCGATCTACCTTTATAGGTAGATTTGTGGTGGTAGGTGCCCTTTAAGGCCTCATGACACAGCAACCATGATCACCCTCACACAGGACGGGTCAATAGGAAATGACTGACCGCACCTGAATGTGCCGAATGGAAGGCTACGGCGGTGAGTGAACACAGTTGTGTTTTTGTGTCCTCAGGCCTAGGGTTAATATTGTACATTGTGACCTTGTTTAGGATATTTCACTCCCACCACTGATACAAATCCCTGTCTTACCCCCCTTCATGCCATATTATGACTGCCGTCCCATCACTTCTATAGGCTGCCAAGATTGTGGCCCTGGCAGCCCATGAAGTAAATAACACCCCAGGGGTCGCCCACCAACTTGTATGTATCCCTAAGCGCTGGAAATATGGATGGTGTATGTGGTGGAACAAGCCCCTTCAGGTCTATTTTTACAAATAAAAGTAAAAACACAGAAACTCATATAATCTGCACATTATTGGCGTGAATAATACCTCTAAGGAGTCTTTGTGCCAACATCTGGATATCAGGAATGGCAAGTGATCCTATAGCTGGTATCATGTGTCTCCCTAAGTCACAGGTGTGGTGTAGGTGTTCAGGTCTGCCATATCTTCAGAAAATTATTCATGGTCTCCATAAATCAAGACCCAGTTCTGACACCAGGGCGGAGGAACACGTCTATTGGCCTAATGAAAGAACAAAGATATATCACTACATACATTCCTCTCAAGTGCTGCTACATGTCTACAAGACTGGACCCATCCTGGAATGATCCATATCTAAATGTCCGTAGCAGTGATGATGTCCCATGGGACATCGGCCTAGATTGTAATATCTTAGGACATTGTTCACTGGTAGAGAAAGTGATCATCAGATGTGGCAGAGTTAAGTCAGGACTTACAGGTTTGGTAGTTACAGGACGTCCTGGTCTAAATTCAAGAAGAACCTTCGTGAATGAAAGCTGCAAAAAAAAATCTCTGGATTATTTTCATTGTAAAGTCTCACATTAGGTCATATAATCCAACGCTAAAGCCAAAAATCAGTCAGTGTATGTTTGTAATATTTTTTGGCTCCATATGCACTTTTCCAAACTAAGAGGAAAACAGCAGTAGCATCAACTTAGCTCTAGACATGTAATAGTAAATAATATGTGATATCGGACAAGAAGATAAATTAAAAGAATTTGCAAAGTCACTGGACAAGTTCTGAAGACTCCGATCTAGAACTCAGATCTCCTTGATGTTGTCCTTGTCACAATGTGCGTTCCACCTACCTAAGACTTATCTCATCCTTATCGACCGGGTTGAAGCGTTCCACCATATAGGAATGTTTCATGGGTTTCACATGGATCACGGTGACTTTTGGCCCAAGGCTGAGATCTTTCTTCGTGACTTGGCACCCAAAGTCCTTTGTGCTGGGTCTTCTGAGAGCTGGCGTGAAAGGAGTCACCTTGACTGATTCCCGGCTCTACAGAGGAAACTAAGAGAAAGCTGATGATGATGTGTGTATCACGAGTCCAGTCACTTGTGAATGATATCCTGAGATACACGACAGTATCACGCCTGAGATACTGTCAGACTGAGATCTCCTCACCATCAGAAGATGCTCCTCAGTCCTTTTTCTCCATTTGGATCCAAAGATCTTCTTCTCCCCGGGGTTTTCTGGTTCATCCTGTTGAGAATTTGGATACACAGAAATTTAGAGTGATAGAAAGCAAATGAATTCCTCCATTCAACTATAAACACGGGTCCAGATTTACTATTGGAAAGCATCAAATTGTACACACACGGACACCACACACTAAATTTGTAAATCATGTACTTGATAACACGCTCTAGTTTATCTTGCACTTTCTTTAGAGAATATTAGTAAATCTGCCCCATTGTCTATAGTGTCGTGTGTATCATAGAGGAGAAAGACATTACCGTGATGCGCAGTGCTCGCTGATTTGTCCCAGTCTAGCGGCGTTTTTTTCTGCAACTACACTCAGGAGGTGGATCCAGTGGTAGAATTCTCCTGTCAATACTATTAATTGTCAAATTAGATTCATTTTTCCCTCAATTCATCATCAACTCCAACTCATCTCATCAATAGCATGCAGAGCAGTTATGGGACATGGTTGAGTCCATGACTATATAGTAATGGCCTCCTTACCGATCTAACAATCCAGCAGGGCTCAGGTGACCGGCATCAGGTCTCCTGTCCATCATGTGTCGCAGCAGCCAAATTGTAGGAGGCAGGGGAACGACCTGGCTGTGGACATAAAAAAGAACATTACTTTCAGATCAAGTGAATCTTATTGATAAATGTCATGGAGGAGGTGAACCCCAGATAACCCCAATATCAACTGTTTTATGTAT